>JAOQMS010069203.1:0-23502 GCA_027563885.1 Erythroxylum longipes
CATTAAAACCAAACTCTTTTATTTTATTAATAATAAATATTTCCATTACAAAACTATAACTGAAGAAGATTAAGGTAAATGTAAATACACTTGCTTTCCAAGGCACTATATTTACATAACTCCAACACCTACTTCTCCTGATCTTTATTTAATAAATCTGAAATAATAATTGGAAGTGTGTTTCCCTCACCTAAGAATGTATATCTTAAATGTACAAGTAAGGGCTTTAATTATATTGTAGGTGGTTTTTTAGTTGAGGGTGGGGTTGGTAGGTCTGTTATGTCTAAAGACTCCTTTTTTGGGTCCTCTCCTACCTCCTCTTTTTCTTCACTCTTTTCTTCAATCTTGTCCTTATCCTTTGCATGGGGTTCCCTCTTGTATACTACCTCTTTTTTTTTTTCTAATTCCCCCACACATTCATCAATCAGATCAACTCTCATACATAAATTTCCTTCTCCTACATTCTTGAGGGTTTTGTTCATGCTAAACTCCACTTGATCATTAATAATCCTTAAGATGAGCTTCCTATCATGAACATCAATCGGAGCCCTTTTAGTATTCATGAAAGGTCTTCCCAGTATTAAAGGACAATTACAATCTTTTACTATGTCCAGGATCACAAAATCAACTAGGATGATGAACTTATCGACCTTTACGAGCACGTCTTCCACCACTCCGAACATGGAAGTTAGCTTCATATCACCCAATCCTAACTTCTTGAAAATTGATAATGACGTGAGGTTTATACTTGCTCCTAAATCACACAAGCACTTAGAAAATTCCAAATTGCTAATAGTGCATGGAAAGTAAAGCTTCGTGGGTCCTTCAACTTTGATGGCAATTGACTCATGATCACTGAACTAGAATTCTCGGCAGGAGACACTATCTAATCATCCTCCCAAGAACACTTTTTAGTGAGGATATCTATTAAGAACATAGCATACTTGGGCATATTCTATAATGCCTTTACTAAGGAAATGTTGATCTATAGTTTCTTTAGCCTGTGCAAAAATTTTGAAAATTGGGCATCCACTTGATTTCGCTGCAGTCTTTGTATGGATTAGTTGCTCTTTCCTGCATACCCATGTAATTTGCCTGCTCCATTCCTTTATTGTTTAACAGGTAACAATCTGTTGTCATATGGTCATATTGGTTGCAAAGTTTAAAGACTTGTTGCACCGCACTTACAGAACTCGATGGAGCATTCATGCTGTGTAATTTCCTTGTCAGTGCTACAATATATGCTTGTATGGCTGATGGTGACTTAGTTGACATAACCCCCTTTTTGCTCCTTCACTTAATATGGTCTACTTCTTTAAATTGACCATAGACAGCTATTAATCGCCATATTTTCAAGAAGATCATACGCGGCATCAATAGTTCCCCATCAATGAACTACCTACTGCGACATCTATTGTGCTCCTTGTTGCTGCCGTAACTCTATTGTAAAAAATTTAAAATAAAAACTCTCTCAGTAAGTTATGATGGGGGTAACTCCTTAAGTCTCTCCTAAGCTTTATAAGGAGACTCCCCATCATACTGCTGGAAGGTTAGGATCTCCTTGATGATTCTTGTGGTCTTGGTCAATGGGAAATATTTAGAAAGAAAAGTTTGGACCAACTGATCCATGTTCTCACAAATTCAGAGGCCAAAGAATTTATCCATTCCTTCTCTTTATCTTTTAAAGTGAAAGGAAACAATCTAATCTTGACTGCATCCTCGGATAATTCGTTGTATCTAAATGTACTACAGATTTTTAAGAAATTCGCCAAGTGCGTATTGGGGTCTTCATAAGGTAGACTATAAAATTGCGCATTCTACTGAAGGATGTTTAACAAGGCTAGCTTAATTTCAAAATTATTAGTATTAACAATTGGCCTCGAAATTTTGCTGTTTGGGACTGAATTCCAACCGCATGAAATCCATTAATGTCCTATGATCTCCTTTTTCTTGTTCCTCTTAATCAACCATTATCCTTTTAATTTGATCTTGCCAATGCGCTTTCCTTAATTCACGCTCAAGTTTAGTGATATCTACACTTTCTCCTCTAAAAAATTCCTCCAAGTTTCTCATTTTCATACACTCATACACACATGAGGAAAAAGTTCCAACTAAACTAAACTAAGTGAACAAAACTAGCTAAATGAACTAAACTAAGAAAATTAAGAAAAATCTCAAATCAAAGCCACTTAAACTACATTGATGCTACAAATTGCCTGGAAACGGTGCCAAAAACTTGATAGGCATTTAACTATCCTACTTATTTTCCTTAAGTACTGCAAGTGCACAGGTTGTTTTGTAATATACTTGGTATCGAATCCTACAGGAATTTTATAGTCACCTTAGTAGTTTAAATTAAACTTTCTTTGTGAAATTAATTAATGAACAATTAAACAAATCAAAGTAGCAATTAGGAGAAAAAATCATGGAATCAAGGTTGCCAAAAAAAAAGGAATCGAAGCTAAAATTGGAAAAATCTAATTACTAAAGTTAGGATTACCCTTACTACCCTATGCAATCTTTCAATTTTTGCCAATATGATCGTGTTTAGTCCTAAGTATTTTCTAATCTCTTAGCCCTTTCTCTCTCAATCCTTAGAATGAATAATCCCAAAATAATGATTAAAATCTAGTATGTGATCTCTCAACCTCCATTCTTAAACTAATCGTTAATTAGATTTGATTACCACTTTAGACAACTACATCACATCCCATATTATGTAAATGATGAAGTAACTTGATAAATGGAAAGTCATACATGAATGCACACTCTCGTGGTACACTCACAACTTATTTCTTAGCCCAATATCTCTATGTAGACTAAGCATGACCATCCAAATACCATAAACACACATAAATGATCATAACATTGCACTAAGTGAAGTCTTACATGGGTTGAGTAAAAATAATCCTAAAATAGCCTAGCAATCCATCAAACACAACTCAATCGTCATCAATACAGGTTCCAAATTTCTTCCTATACAAATAAATAAATAAATCAAAGAAAAATGAGAAAAAGATAGGAAAAAGAAGCTTATTACGTAAGGAAGCAAGCTGGAAATCTGGACAGCTTTGGTGTAGCTTTGGAATCCTTAGTGTTCTCCTCTAATGTGTAGCTCCAAATGCCTCCTTTATAGCCCTCCTTTGTTCAGCTATGTTCTCCCATGAAAATCCCCTATTTTTGGCCTCCTTTTCCTATTTTTATGCAGCCATAAATCACTCATCATATGGCTGGTACACGAAACCTAGACAACTGTCATTTTTGCTCCCCTTTCCCACGTTTTTGTCACCTTTTCTCCTTATGCCAATGCACTCACATGATTCTTCTCTTATCATAGCCTGCCCTCTTGATTTTATGCAGTTAATTGTTCCTAAAACATGGCTAGCACACGACTTTTGTGCCAGCCAAGTTTTTAAGTCACGGTTGTGACTAGTAGTGTCACAATCGTGACCATCAATGTCAAATTCCTATTATAATATTCCATGCTTCCTTTACTTAATTGACCATTTAACCTACCAAAAACTATGAAAATAGCACTAAATCATGCCTTGACATATGCCAATTAATACACAAATAACAACACACACAATAAGACTTATACATGAACACGTTGAATACAATAGTAAGATTAACACACTAACTTACACAAAAATGTATGTAAAAATATACTAGAACATAATTAAACACTAACATGGCCACATGCAATGTAAAAATACCTAAGACAAGCATAAAATATACACAATCATGCAACATTAAAATGAAAAACCTAGTTCACATGTACTTTCCATGTAATAGTCACACATAAAATATATGTAAATCTACACTTATAGCTTTAATATTACTCGAGAGGCTCTCCGCACTTCTCTTAAAGAATTCATTATCAAGCTAGCCCACTTAAACCTCTAAATTGTGAATAAAAGAGGACTGATCTTCCATTACTTACTCAAATTTCCCTTCTATACTCGTTTTGTTGAAATTTTGTTAGGCCTTGAGTTCCCATTTGAGTCCTTACATTGTTAGAACAAAAGAAATTTAAGTGGTTCTGCCACCCAGGATTGTACAAGTTCCAGTAAGGATCAGCACTTCCCCAACCAACTTGTGCTCCCATGAAGTTAAATTGCTGCACTTTGTTGTTTTCCACTATGAAGCAATCAGCTGTTTTATAGGTCTCTCATCTGCATAGATTACATCCTTGCTAAATTGCTTTAAATAGAGAGAAAGAGGTGACTAATCGGGCTGTTCAATTGCTTAGTAAGGTTATCGATCATATCTTACAATGTTGTCACTAAATCCATAGCAATTATTCCTTTTAGATCTGGGAAGTTAGACTGTTGTCTACTTCATTACGACTTCCAAATACAACTATTGTTCTCCTTCTCTTCAAACAAATTGTGTGTCATTTGCAATGGTGATAGTATAATTCCTTAATGATAAGCGTTGGACCCTGGTCTCATGAAGTCCATAAGGGTCCTTTGCTGTTTGTGATGTATTTCCTCCACCATCATTCTTTCTATCTCTTATTGGCATTTAACTCTTCAAATTCCTCATAACAATTCCGTAAATCAAAGGAATTCAAATCATCCCAATGTTAAAATCCTCAGCAACAACACTTAAAACTTGTTGAGCAAGTTTTATATCTAACAAAACTCTCAATACTTGTAAGTATGTAGATCATTTATCATATAGTATCGAAAGGTATCGTTCCCATGAGGATTATGCAATAGCTAACAATCTAAGCCTAACTTTGTCTAAAATCAAATGAAATTTATTTTAATAAGAATAAATAACAATAATTGAAATAGAATAATAAAACAAAGAAATTAAATCAAATAAGAAGTGAGCTACAAACTTAATTTTGGGTTTGATCAAGGATGAATGCTTAGGATTTATTATTTCATTATTTTGTTCCATTGATGATTATTGATCCAATTATATGTCAAGCCTAGATTTCCTAAAGGATTGATTACTCTCTCTTAAGACCTAATCAATTAACCCTAATTAAATCCAAAATTCTAGATTTTGCAACCTCTCGGTTCAGAAAACTTCCTAATGTTTTCAATTAGATTTGAAGTTATCTATTGGATAATCAAGTTCTCACACAATATTTCTCTTCAAATGATTGTTGATTTGATAATTGCATAACTTTTTAAATCACCAATTCTTGTTGTACATCATAATATGATTACTTTTGACTCACTTTCTTGGTTTATTGCCAAAGTATGAATATACACAATTATCAC
This sequence comes from Erythroxylum longipes, assembly GCA_027563885.1. Classification (NCBI taxonomy): domain Eukaryota; kingdom Viridiplantae; phylum Streptophyta; class Magnoliopsida; order Malpighiales; family Erythroxylaceae; genus Erythroxylum; species Erythroxylum longipes. The sequence continues at coordinate 5,241 of JAOQMS010069203.1, forward strand.
AACACCATAATTTTGTATTGAATCAATAAAGATCAAAGTCACAAAATAAATTCAAAATAAAAGATCAAAGTCATAAAATAAATTCAAAATAAACCCTAATCTAGAAATTAGAAACTTATAAATGTAATCATCTGGGAATTCAATTTACACATCAAGTTTAATGAAAATAACAAAAGGAAATAAAGAAAAACTTAGTTTGGAGCTTGTTCTAGAAAACTTGAATTCTGGATTTTCTTCTTGATCTTCCATGTTTGATCCAATTTCGTATGATAGATGCTACGTTTTTTTATGTCTTTCAAGTTCTTAAATAGTATTTTAGGGTCTTAGGGTTGTTTTTAAGGTTTCCCCACTTCATTTGGTTGTGAAAATACTCCCAAGCCCTAAAAGATACAAAAAGGATCACAGTTAGAAAATGTTATCGTGATTGTGAAATGGGTGTCATGATCGTGCTTCTAGAAATTCTTTTCTGTCATGATCATGACCTGATTCATTTTTCTTTCATATTCTTGATTCTTTAATTTACTAGTTTCCATTACTAACAACCACATCAAACACCTCATGAAACATAAAATTATGATCCAATTTTTGCTTTAAACCAAACAAACACTTAGAATACATACAAACACTATCATTAACACAATTCTAATACTATACATATTATAATCATGTAAGAAACACTCAAAAGAACATTAAACATCTAAGGAAACATAGTATAATTTACACCCATTAGTAGGATTTATGATTCATTGTCATAATCACAACTCACAATGGAAGGATGAAGTAGACAATACTTTTATGGAAGACAGGATATGGCTTCGCAATATGAAACATCAACATATAGGAGAGAGAGTTGTTCTCACATTTTTTGGAGGCTCAACCGATGTCTATGTTGTGTTGAGAAATTTATCAGAAAACTTACTAAAATCATGAATGACGAGTACTGACCTAAATGTGGGAGGGACTGAACATGTATAATCAACCTCAAGGTGTACTATATAAGAACAACTATAATTCAAAGTGTAGTAACTCTTACGCCTATGGATAGAATGATTATGCCCTAACTGAATATTTATAGCACCAAGCACCTCCAGTTAACGATCCAACTCTAAAAAAAATGATGACTGATTTCATTCAAGAATCGATCTTGAGGCATCAAAAAATAGATGCTCATATATAAAATTTGGTGAATATGATGGACCAATTGTTAGAGATAAAATCTGATGAGATGGAAGATAGTTTGCCTAGTAATATTAAACTAAAACTTACTAAATGTGGATTGGAAATTACCCTTAGTAGAAAAAAGAGCCCCTAGTAAAAGAAAAAGAGGAAGAGAAAGAGAGTATTATAGAAAAAATAATGGAACTCTTGGCTGAAATGAAAGTTGAACAACGTGAATCTGAGAGTGAAGAAAAGATAAAGATTGGCTTTATGAATGGAGGGACATTCCAAGAAGAGCTTCCTAAAGAAGAAGACGAAGAAGCCTCAATCCAAAAAGAATTAGAAAAGTGGCAGGAGATAATTGAAGAAGATAAGCTGAAAACCTCTGTACAGAAAGAAGAAGAAGATTGTACAGAGATGGTTGAGGAAGAACTAACAGAAGATCCAAATAAGGAAATTACTGGTGAAGTGTTGGTAGTGTACTTACTTACGGAGGGTTCCCAATTCCTCAAAGACAAATTTTTCGAGTCAACTGGTAATTCAAGGAGTTTTGTTTTTCCCTCTTTTATTAACAGTTTGGCATTGAAAAGGACATTAATGCATGCAATTGGATTTATTAATATGATAAATTATGTCCTTTCTATTATAGTAGGTAGCTTATTTACAGACTACATAACCCTTATGCAGAGAAATGGTTGGAAGCAAGCCATTGATCATAGACTTGGGATAAGGTTAATATGTAGGTTATATCAAGCAAACGATGTTAAAGAAGTGTTGCATAGGAGGCAACCCATGAATTAAGATAGATTTTATTTTATTTTATTTTCATGGTTTTTAGTTATTTTCGTTTTAGTTATTTTATTTTATTTTGTCTTTTTATCCCTTTTTTATTCTTATATTTTGCAAGGATGTAATTTATAATTGGATGGATATGAAATCAAAAAATCATCACAATTAGGAAATTACCAAAAAACCCTCACTTTTATATATGCTTGTATTGTGTACACTGAGAACAACATACAACTTTAAGTATGAGGATGAGTTTAATGAATTTTTAGTGATTTCTTCAAGCTTATTATAATTCTGAATTGTTTGAAATCTATCCATCAATACTATATTTCATTATTGAATATCGATTTGAATTAGTTTGCAAAAGGATGATGGTTAGAATAAAATTAGCTCTCTAAGCCATTTTTAGTAATCATTGAAATATTCAAGTTGAATGATATTGCATATTATTTACACACAAAACATATTTTTTGTGAGCTTTTGAGCCTAAGAGCAAAATTTTTAGAATTTTTAAGCTCTTTTCTTTTATGTGCGTCATCATTGTGTAGTAAAATGATTATAGAATTTGCTCTTATTATACATATTAAGACCATATTGGTTAAATTAGATGCATTAACGTAAGAAAGGCATTTAGATTTAATAACTTGCTTTAGCCTATTTCTTTGATAATTACCACATCCATAAAATTATCTTTTAGGAATAACCAAGTTAAGCCTTGATCTTTTCATTAATTAAACCCACATGTTAACCTTTATCCTATTTTTCTGTGAAGACCTTTTTATTGTTTTGAACATTGAAGGTTATTTACATTATTTACTTGTTGAAGACTTGAAATTCTTGAAAGGTCCAATATTTCTTGAATTGTGGTACTGAATGCTTGAAATTGGTTTAATTGAAGAAAGAAACAAAACCTTGAGTAAGTTTATGGTACCAATAAAGTTGTAGTGAAAGGACCTATATGTATTTGTAAACAAGTCCTGAAATATATTGTGTAGTAAATTTCCTTCAATTTAACCTTTTTTATTATCTCATTCATACCATACCTAAGCCCCATTACATGTATAAAGACCTTTGGATTTTTGTTTCTAGTTTATACATAAATGGTGGAGATTTGATTTTATTGCAAGCCTATGGTAAGAATTCTACTATGCTTTGATTGAGAGTTTTAGTACGTTCACCCTAAACACTTAAGTGCATCGAGTGACATTTTAGTCAGGGTGTGAAGATTAATGTTTTTGACTTCAATGATATTATGATATGATTACTATTAATATTGCATCGAAAAGTTAATTTTAGGATAATTTGATTCTACTTGTATGTTAATTTGATTCAATAGGATATAATGATGTATAGTATGACAGATCGAAATTGATGAGGGATTGACGTGTAAGATTTATAATTTTGATTATGGTTTGCTTGAGGATAAGCAAAAGCTTAAGTGTGGGGATGCTTGATAGATTTATATTTGATCATAATTATACCTCGTATTTGATATTTTTCTTGATAAATTATACCTTTATCGTATATTCGGTTTTTAATTCGCTCCAAGTGTGGTTACATAGAACAATTACCTTCATGTACTTAAAGGAGAAGAATTTGGAAGAAAACAAGGCATAAAATGAAGATTCGAAGTACAGAAAGGATGCACGGTTGTGCATCATCCCTGCACATCTCTCAAACTGTGCAAATTTATGATTTTCAAAGATTTTAGTTATGAAGGGTTTGATGCATAGCCATGCATCAGTCTGTACATCAACCAAAACCCTAGAATTTACTATAAAAAGAGGTTTCTTGAGGCAAATTAGGAGAGTAGACATTAGGAAGCGATTCCAGATATAGAGATCATTCTCAAGAGGCGATTTTGATCCAAATAAGTGGAAAATATGAAGAAATCATCAAAAGGCCCATCAGAATACAAGATCAAACTGCTACATTGCAAGAACATTCAATAAAATTGAAAAGGAGATTTAGAATTTTGAACCCTCTATTTTCTATTTGTTTTTCTTTCAGTTTATGTTTGATTTCGTGTTCTATTCATGTGTAACTAAACATCTTGTTAGTGTTTAGGCTAGATTAACCCTATATTTATACTTTAACAATGTTTTATTCTTTTATTAATGCAATTGGTTTGATTGATATATTGTGATACGATTACATTTTTATTTATATTCTAATATATCTGAAATAATAGATCATAACCTGATTTCATAACATAAAGATTAAGAAATCCTTGTTTGAATAGATCTACTATGATTGGAAGGAGTTGATTGGAACCTTAGAGATAGGATGACATAAATCTTCCATATTAGAGTCAAACCTAATAAAGGAATTCACAAATCAATAAAGCAATTTTATAAACTTTAACCTCAGTAATTCAGTTAAAAACATTAGGATTACTTATTATTGGACTCAAGGTCAGCTATTAGTATACTATAAGAATCTCCATGGTCCAATAAATTAATACAACAATTGCATAATAAAAGATCAATCTGTTAAGGGTTTTAGGGGGATTTGAAACCTAAATACTAATTTTTTGATATCGATAGATTACTAAGTGCTTACTTAATTCTCTAATTCAATCTTGTTGTTATTTATCTTACTTGCTTTAGTTTTATTTTCTTTTAAGTTAAAAATCAAAACCAATTTCGTGGACTAGATATTATAATAGTAATTACTAGAACTCATAGTCCTTATGGGATCGACCTATACTTGCTGGTACTAGCTACAGCTACGAGTGTACTTGGAGATATTTCATAATTGACACTCATTAAAAAAGTCAATAAGAATGCTACATGGCAAAGAGGATTTTGGGGAAAACTAAGGACAAAAGACAAATTAAAGTTCTAGATGAATGACACTAATTGTGTCTTATTCTAAAGAAATCAAGAATGTCTAAACCATCTGCTCTTTAAGGGTGAATACTCTGCCAAGATTTGGATCACTATGCTTAACATCTTCAATATGCATTCCTTTATTAGAGGTTGGATGAATATCCTCAATTGGGTTACTGATATAAAAATGAGGCATAAAGTAGCTTTGAAGTTATTCAAGATGGCTTTTGACTATGGTTTATTTCATATGGAAAAGAAGAAACTTAAGGCTTTTCAATAACAAATCCTGCACTATTAAGGAAACTACTAGAAAGATATTTCACAAGATCAGATCATTTGCTATGGCAAATAAAACCAGGTTGAACCTGTCACCATAATTGTGCTGCAAACTGTTGATTAGTTAAAAACTACATTTATCTTATGCTTACTGTACAACTGCTTAATTAAGTCTTAATGTTTTTGTCAACAACTCTGGAGTCTTAGCCTTGTAAAATCGGCTAAAGGGACCTAACTGCCTTGTTGTGTAATGTACATCAATTTAATTTCACATTAATTCAATAGTTACTTAATTTCTAAAAAAAATAAAAACTCTAGTAAATGTGAGTGTCAAGAGTGAGCTAAGCCTAACTTTGTCTAATTTTGTTCTTTGGGAGGGTTAAGAGTAGGTTATATATTGCCTCATTTTGTTCTTTATAAAGATCAAAAGTATACTTTATTTTGTTCTTCATAAAAGTGGACCTTAAGTAGGTGTCTTTTTTACCCTTATCCAGGACAGGCCTATGTAGAAGTTGGTTTACTAGCGTGAACAAGCATGGTTGGAAGGAACTAACAAGAATAAGACATAAATTCAAAATGTCAAAGTTGGTTACATTGACTTTCAATCTCGGCGGCTATCTGGCTGGACTGGACCCAATGTCCACCGCACCAAACCAATACCATATAAAGTTTGCTGTATCTTCCTCCAATAATATGTATGTCTTATTATTAGTGCAACGTTTCTTAATTTAGCTTCGATTTATAGAAAAATAATATATAATAACTACCATTTTCGGTGGGTTGACCCACAACATTTATATACGTACTTACACTATCGCTGGTTCCAAAATAGAGCCGATTAACAAGTAACGCACACCCAGATAGAAACAGACGCGGAGAGACCGTCCGTCCGTGTGTGCGATGTCTTTCACGGCGTCGAATTCGTCGAAAGATCCGATATTGCCCGTATCGGTGGCTTCCAACGGCGAAGAGAAAGAGAGGGAGAGATTGGTAAAAGATGGAGATGAGCGTCTATTCAGAGGATCCGCCGTGACTAGGAGAGGTGCTTATGCTGCCGTCTCTTACATGTCTTGCGCTGGTACCAGTCTACAACTTTATTTTATGTTCCATTCCAATTCAAATGATTACATAAACCCTGGACTGTCCAAATCTTTGTCTTTCTTAATTGTCTCTTCCACGGAATGATTATGTTTCTCTATATTTTTTGCTAACTATGAGTATTGGAGTTTGTTTCGGTTCACTCTCGTAGGGACCTTGAGAAATTATTGTTACTTATCATTTGCTACTGGTTCAATGGTGCTAATTTTGAGCCTCACCTCTCCTATTTGTTTTCAGTTACTGTTAATGGCTATTGACACACGAGACGGACCTGCATATTTTGAAAATTATCGTGGCTCGAAACGATGGAACAATAACATAATTATCTATTAAATTGAGCCCTTTGTCTAAAATCTATATGTACATTTCAGCAGTTTGTTTTTTGACTTTCCCGGAAATGCACATCATCATTGTTTGTTAAGTGGAAACATAACTTTTATTCTTACTCTGATGGTAACTGATAATTTCGACTCTTGTGGTCATTGTTATGGACCTTCAGGGAGATTTTCTTATTTCTGCTATGGCGTTGGGTTCTACTTCTTACTAGTTCTCTTATCTCCTTTGCAGTGCTTTTAGTCTTGTTTAACAAAGCTGCTCTTTCGTCTTATAAATTCCCAAGTGCAAATGTAATAACATTATGTCAGGTAAATCTTTTCAGAATCTCATAAGTTTCATTAGTTCCATTGCATGCTGTACAAAGTATGTTGTCTCTAGGAATGGATCATGCTTCAGATTTTTTCCTCTAATACAATGCTTCACTTTTCTATCATCCTTATTCTTATCTTTTTCAAGTTTCCAATTGAGTTGTGTTTCCTTTTCAATTTATTAGCGAATGAAATTGATTTTTTTAAAAATTGTAAGATCCTAACTGCTAAACTTAACCTTTGCCTAATCCTGGTCATATGACCATCACACATTTAGGTGTTTAATATGTACGGATTGTATCTATTAAATCTAAAACTTAAATGTTCTTAGCAACCATTATGATCGATACGAGTATATTATATTGACATTCATTTTTTGTTTCCTTACAGATGATATGCTCATGTTCTTTCTTATATGTATTGAGACGTTGGAAGGCTATCTCCTTTTCAGCTGGCGAATCATTGGCTACTTCTGATGGGAAAGCTACTTTTGTACCATTTGAGATATTAATGCGCACCCTCCCTCTTTCAGCCGCATATTTGTTTTACATGGTAGTAATTTGCTCCTTAAGTCTGTTTAGACTTTATATTCCTTCTATGTAACCATCATGTCTTTACATTTTATCAAATTTCCCTTGAAAGCTAGTCACAATGGAATCTGTTCGTGGTGTAAATGTTCCCATGTACACCACCTTAAGGCGGACTACTGTGATGTTTACGATGATTGTGGAGTCCATTCTAGCGGGGATGTCGTATACACCTCCTATTGTTGGAAGGTAAATTTTCCATGTTCCTTTTTTCCGTATGCTGTATCTTTTGTTTGTTGTTAATCTAGGGATCAAAATGTTGTGATGTAGGAGAAATAGAAGAAGTATTAACTAGTATCTAAAACTAGCAAAATTAGAAAATATGACTGATATTAGGTTGCAAGAATATCATGCTTCAGGTATGGAATTTAGTTGAGAATGCTGAAATTTCAGGTTTGATATAGCTAAATTTTTAGGATTTGTTTGCTAGAAATTTTAGGATAGGATTTTAGGGTTTTTGTTATTAGAACTTTAGGTTAGAATTGCTAGAATTTAGTGAGGAACACAATGGAGGGTAGAAAACTAGGAATTACTCCTAGGGTCTAAGAATCACTCTTAGAAGAAAGCATTACACCTTATAGTTGAAAACTCAAATTTGTAGAAAAATTTCAAGATCTGTTATTATTGAGGGTTAAATGTACAAATTTATAGAGAAGTTCTTAGAACCCTTATTCTAGTAGGAAAGAGTTCATAACAAATTTAAATCCTATTATAATAAAAATTCTATAGGTTTAAGTCCTAAACAAATAGGATAGCATATCTAAAACTAGAATAACATAGTTATCTTACTATTACTTCCTATCTAATAAGGAATTTTAACATAATCTAAATTTCAACATTTGTTCTCTTTGCTGTCAACTCAATTCCCACCCTTCATCCCATCAAATTAAAGCTTATGGTCGACTAATTTTTCCTCTGTTATTTCTTCTATAGACCTTAAGCTCTTTTGTATCATGTTGTGCTGTCGCCAACATGACATTAAAATTGTCAATTTTTCTCCATTAACAGTGATGGACTCCTATAACTTCTTTCTGAGTGTGATCACATTGTCTGATATGGATTTTTTGGTTGAAAGACCCGTAATGTTGTTTGAAAGATTAGAACAGCCAATTACGGAACTTGTTCATAGTCCTTTGAAGCCTTTTCTCCTGTTTTGTCTTGTAAACTTATTTTTAACATGTTATATAAGTATCATCCATCTTTTGGTTTGAGTGATGCTTCAAATATTTCTGTAAAATTGTTTCCTCCTGTTCAAAGTTTAAGATATTGTTGGTAACTCACCTTGTGATTTCCATTTATCTTTTCATTGTTGGGCAGATAATCTGTGATTCCTTTTTAAGACATGAATGTGCTTAATTCTCATTTTAAAATTTGGTTCCATTTGTTGGCTCTCTGAAGATTTATTATAGACAGAAGTAATGCACTCAGGACAAACAATGTTGAATTTTTAAAAGGTTCCTAAGTTACCCCTTTCTTCTTATCATTCTGAACATTCGAGCTTTAATTTGAGTAGGACTATGAAATGCTTAATCTGTAATATTCAAGATTCTTGGTTTTACAATTTGTTGCACTTGCACTTTTCTGTTTCTGATTTGTTTTTTTAACCCAAGAAATTTGGTGGGTTGATTGTTTTTGGTGCAATCATTGCTGGAGCACGGGACTTATAATTCAATTTTATGATTATGCTGTTGTTTTCTTAATCTGTAATACTCAAGATTCTTGGTTTTAACATGTCCCAGGAATTTGTTGTCCTTGCACTTTTCTGTTTCTGATTTGTTCATTTAACTCAAGAAATTAAGGATTTTGTCAGTGTTGGGTTGATTGTTTTTGGTGCTTTCATTGCTGGAGCACGGGACTTGTCATTTGATTTTTATGGTTATGCGGTCGTCTTCTTAGCCAACATTTCTACAGCAATATATCTTGCAAGCATAGGCCGTGTTGGTAGTACTCTCTTGCCTTCAAAACTAGATTATTTTGTATTATTTTTTTTCACATGTTCATCTGTAGCTTTGTCTCTCTTGAAGAATAACTATGATGTTCTTTCTCAGGTAAATCCAGTGGCCTAAACAGTTTCGGTCTTATGTGGTGCAACGGTAATAAACTAATGCCGTCAAATTTCACTTTATGGACTGTCCAATTGTTAGACTCAATTTTTTGTCTCGACTGCTATATTGGGTTGTTTTTCTTTTAATAGGAATTATATGTGGCCCTGTTTTATTGCTCTTGACATTTTTACGTGGTGAATTGGAGACAACAATGAATTTCCCTCATCTGTTTTCAGCTGGCTTTTTGGTACGTTCTGCTTGGTACCTCATTTTGACTTTTTGTCCCTCTGAACTGTCATTTAAGGTCACTGCTCTGTGGGGATATAGGACCTCTGACATTTATGTCAATCTAATGAATACTCCTTATATACCTTTTAACTTAGAGGATATGATTGGATTAATGAATTCAAATTTTTTTATGATGCTTATAGTAACTAACAATTTTCCACTTCTCTCTCTGTTTTTCCCCACATGCTACATAGAAATAGAATCAAGTGAAGATGGCTAAGTCCACCTTCCAATGTTTATAAAACATTTTTACGGTTAAATTGTCCTTTTACCAATACTCCTTTTTTAGTAGCATGAAGATTTGTCTTCCTTGGAACAGGCTGTGCTGTTTTGTTCCTGTATGCTGGCTTTTTTCTTGAACTACAGCATATTTTTAAACACCTCTCTGAATTCAGCACTTACACAGACAATATGTGGCAACCTTAAGGTTTGTTTACTAATCCTATTTTGATTTTTCCATGCTATATGCATGCTGTTTTGCAACTGGAACATTTTAATTTTGGTTCCTCCCACATGATTGCCACTTTAGTGGCTATATTGGACTCTACAAGCTGTATCAATCAAATGAAAGATGTTACATTTCTTAATTCTTAATTGAACCACAAAAGTACTACCAAATTCCAAGTTCAATATTTGTACTTTTCTTTCACCTACCTTTCTGAATGCCTTCCTGAACCAATTAGGTGTTAAGAGACAGCTGGAGTCTCAATTGATTTGCCATTTAGATGGCTGGAGTGAAAGAACAATGAGGTCCAATTAGTATTAGTACTCCAAAAAGAGAGAATGACAGAATGTTGAATCATGTATTTATCAAGTGTGCTTCAGAGAATAAAATACAGATAATAGAAAATATAATTACATTTTTCAAGTTTACTATTGCTTGAAAAGCAAGAGATTTTCCATGCAAATGTAATACATTAAATGACCTGCAGTTCTTCATGAGCAGCAGCAATTAGATCTTGTTAAGTTGATTATATGCAATAACACAGTTTTCACGCCTTTGTTTAAATTGATTGTTTCTTAAGTGTGTGAAACTTTTCCTCATGTTTTTTGGATATGCTGTTCTAGGACCTGTTCACCATTGTACTTGGTTGGATATTCTTTGGCGGGCTTCCTTTTGATATCGTGAGTTTGAACTCTTCCTGCTTCATTCCTATCTTCTTATCTGCTAATAATATTTTCCCCGTCTATTATTTCACTCAATAAACTATTTTTCACGTGTTTACAGTTTAATGTCATTGGGCAATTACTTGGTTTTGTGGGGTCCGGTTTGTACGCCTACTATAAGCTCATAGGAAGGTAAATGTTCAAACTATATTGGCATTTGTCACATTTGCTGAAGCGTGTCAATGGCTTCATGCAACCGTCTTCTGCTATCATCACGGGCTTTTAGATGCAGTTGCCTGTTGGGAAGGAGGAATTTTCTCCGTAAGTAGTAGCTGATTCTGTGATTTTAAGCACGTGAAGGCCCGTCTTACTGGCTAAACACCTACTGTTGCACTCATCAGCTTAGACAAAGTGAGATGGTTTGTACTTGTTAATTGGTCAAGCTCGTAATACACCAGATTTTATGTGAATAAAATTCTGGAAAGCGTTAATTGTCAGCGGTATCAAGGGCGGGCAGTGCTTTTTATGATGGTGCCTTTTTAGTTTTTCATAGTTACATTAGAAAGACATTGTTGTATCACCTAATATTGTGATAAATGTGAATGTTTCTTTCCTTTATGGGTTTAGGGCATTGTGGTATTGGTCCGGGACTAGCTGTAAAAAGTCAAATGCACGTAGGAATATAATGTTGCGTATTTTTTTGTTAAGGAAAGAGATGAACATAAAGGAGAAGAATTAAGGAGAGAAAAAAAACAGCGCGGAAACAAAAAGACTTTTTGACTTCGTATTAGTATGAAACGGCTACACAAGCTTTTTGCTATCGAATGTCATTCAAATACAACTAGTATTAAGTGCTTAAAATTATTTTCAGCTCTTTTTAAACTTAAAAATTCCTCGTGCATTAAAAAATTGTCTACAAAGATTGAACTAAAAATGATCAGATTATGTAAATCTTCATAAGAAGGGACGTGGAAACAATCACCTCCACCTCTTACCAGCAAAAATAAGCTTTGATCTGTAATTCTCCAATAAAATACTTATTAGTGACATCCACCATGAAGAGCTTGCAATCCTTTTTCGCAGGGTTCTTAGTCCTCTTTCCCCTTGTATTCTCAACCTCTGCTTCCTTAAGGATTATTTTGGCTTCCTTGTTAAGTTGCTACCCCTCAACCGTCTATAACAACAAGGGAACTCAGGCAATGCAACAAAAGCAAAGCTTTAAGTTGTGGTTCTTCGCATATAATTCGGTTGGACCGAACTTACCCAGTCTAACTGAAATATGGGACTGAGGTTGACCTGAGCTTTTGTCAACCCTACCATAATACTTTACGAGGAAACTAGAACTGCAACGCTTGATATTAAATGGATAAGATATGATCAAGAGAGAGTGTTAAAAGGCAGGCAGGTAAATTATTGAACAAGATACAAAAGGGTTCTAATCGTGCTTGGAGCTGTATACGCTCTCCCTTGCTCGACTGCTTTTAGGACAGTTGTCCACCCTTCCCGTCTTGTTAGCCCTCCTCCTGTTGGTATTAAAGGCACGATTAGTTGGCTCGATTCAGACCTAGGGCCTTAATGCTTCGTGTCATAACAGATAGCAAGAATTTTTAAGATTTGGCAAGAGAGGGAAACTACATTCGGAAATCAGAGTAATGAAGTGATATGAACAGTGCATATCACTTTATTAATAGAAATGTAATTACGTGCTCCTGCGTGCTCATTCTTTAACTAGGTAGGCAGTTAAAGTCTCCAAGTTTCTCATTATATGTTCCTTTGAACTTAATCCTATCAAAGTATATAATACGATGAGAAAATAAAAAGGTGTCAGGTAGGAGTTCTGAATCTTATCTAGTGTTCAAAACGACGTCATTGTAGTCATTTGACGTGGTCGATTTGAACAATGGACATGATTGGATATGGTTCTTTGGGCAGAGGATCTGAACAACCGAAGAGTTTGGATCTTCTATCCAAAATAACCCTATCCTCCTCAATGTCAAAAACGACATCATTTTAGTCATTAAACATGAGTTTTGAGACTATCCAATCATGTCCAAGGGCCAAAACGATGTCGGTTTGAATGTTAGACAAAGTTAGACAGAGTTATTTTGAACATAGCATCTAAACATTACAGCGCAGGGAGGGTATGGTAGTGTTTGGTGAACAAATTTTCAATTATTTATTAGTTGTTTGACTCAAATGAGTTGTTTGACCCATATTAAAAAGCTCTTTGGCTGTTTGGTTAGGAGCTGGTTGGGTTGGCTGATTTTAGAAATGTCAATGGGCCGGGCCAGGCCGGATCAATGCAGCGTTGGAGTTAGCTGATTCATTTATGATGGTCTTGGCCTCCTGTTTATATTAAAGGCATGATTGGTTGGCTCGATTCGGACTTAGGGTCTTAATGCTTCGTGTCATAACAGAAAGCAAGCATTTTTAAGATTTGGCAAAAGAGGGAAACTACATTTGGAAATCAGAGTATTGAAGTGATATGAACAGTGCATATCATTTCATTTCTATGCATATCATTTCATTAATAGAAATGTAATTACGTGCTCCTACGTGCTCATTCTTTAACTAGGTAGGCAGTTAAAGTCTCCAAGTTTCTCATTGTATGTTCCTTTGAACTTAATCCTATCAAAGTATATAATACGATGAGAAAATAAAAAGGACTTAGGCAGGAGTTCTGCATCTTATCTAATGTTCAAAACAACGTCATTTTAGTCATTGAAAGCGGTCGATTTGAACAATGGACATGATTGGATATGGTTCTTTGGACAGAGGATCTGAACAACCGAAGAGTTTGGATCTTCTATCCAAAATAGCCCTATCCTCCTCAATGTAAAAAACGACATCATTTTAGTCATTAAACGTGAGTTTTGAGACTATCCAATCGTGTCCAAGGGCTAAAATGATGTCAGTTTGAATATTAGACAAAGTTATTTTGAACATAGCACCTAAACATTGCAACGCAAGGAGGGTATGGCCATGTTTGGTGAACAACTTTTCAACTGTTCATTAGTTGTTTGACTCAAATGAGTTGTTTGACCCATATTAAAAAGCTCTTTCGCCATTTGGTTAGGAGCTAGTTGGGTTAGCTGATTCTAGGAATGTAAATGGTCTGGGCTAGGCTAGATCGATACAGCATTGGAGTTAGCTGATTCATTTATGACGGTTGCTCTCTCTCGGTCTCATTTCTCATTAAGTTGTCCAAAATGTTCTTGACTCTTCCATCGCAATTAATCACGGGGGAGAGAGAGGGGGAGGGGTGAGGAGAAGAGGCACCAGATGATGCAGAACCTCTTTGGCGATCAGTCCAAAGAAGAGGAAGAGATCGATTTTGGGCACGAATCCAATCCCCAACCCAATTACGCCTCTGTAACCCCCTATTTCCACCCCCATTCTCGTTTCTCTTCTTCTTTTTAGTGCTTGTTCGTGTTTGTGTTCATGTTCGTGTTTATGATGTTGTTACTTCATATATGTATGGTTTTGGGGTTTGATTTTTATGATATTTCAAGGAATTGGGAATGTACGTATTTTTCTAATTTAAGGAGGGAAAGATTGAGCCTTTGATCGATTGTTTAGGAGAATTGGGAAATACTGTGTTAATTGTATTCTTTATGCTTCGCTACAATACATTTGGCTTGATTACGTTGTTTTGTTTTTAGGGAAATTGATTTTCGGAAGGATTATGAATCTCCTTATCAAGTCTCAACATGCAATAGGTTAGAGGTTGTGTGAGAGTCCCAAGTGGGTCCCCTAAGGTCTAAAATTTTTGAAAGAAATCTCTTCTGCAATTGGAGAGACTATTCATGTGTGGTTCTATTGCATGGTTTGAGTTTGGCTGCTTACTTTTAGAGCTAGTAGAATTTGGTTTTACTTTCATACTAGTTTTTGTTTTCTTGTTGTAAGTTTGAACTAATGGAATTGGAATGAGTTAGCTGGAGGAGCCAGGTTATTGTTGAAGAAATTGGTGTAGTTTGTATGATATTATTTTTTATTATGATATTATGCTATCTAAGCAATCGACGAAGTAGAAACTATGAATCAGAATTTACATGGATTGAATTCTCAGTATTACATTGCTATAAGAGTGTTTGGTTGTGCACTACCTATTTGATAGTGACCATCATCACTATGTTAGTACAAGAAAGAAAAGTAATTGGAGTTGATTCCTTCTTTTTTCCCTAATATATTTTGTCTCTCAATTATGATGTTGCTTTCTGTAGGATGAAGCTAAAGGAGAGCTGAGTAATGATGGTAAGGGTTAAAGGGAAGTAGATGTTGAGGGTGAAGTAGAGAAGTATGAGGATGTTGATATCGAGAGTGAAGTTGAGATGCGGGAGGTAAAACCTGATCCTAGAGAAAGTAAGGGTGAAAGGGAACCAAGTTCACAAGACGTAGATGTTTGTGATCACAGATAAGAAAGTGAGGCTAAATATACTGATAGTGAAGAGAAAGAATAATTTAGACACCGAGTGGTAACAAGTCGAAGATGTGATGTTATTGAAAGTGGGTCTGAGAGATCTGAGGAACCACATTATGCTAACCATGAGGATTAGGAGGTTGATCAGGCTAGAAGTCCAAGGTGACTTACTTCCGTAATACTCTGTTTAAACAAACTTTTTTATTCTTGTCCATCTTTTGTAAAAAATGTTTCTTCACTACTACACATTTTACTTAAGTTATTACTTGATTGAGCTATCTCTAGTTTATATCATTCAACCTAATTTCACAACAGTAAGTCACTTGGAGCAGAGAAGGATCATGGTCACATTTCACACTTAGCTACTGAGATTCTAGATGTTTTTGGTGATTCTAATGACGAAGAGGAGGTAGCATACACAGTACCAAAATGACATTGACCAAGATATAAATGTGAGTACTGGATGCAGAGGACAGTAGCATTTTTCTGTTTTCTTTAAAAATCTTTATTTCTTTATAAATTCTTGTGTTGTCGAGCATGTTTATAATATTGAGGATATTCCTTGGTGGTTTTTCATTTAGCGGTCTCCTATTGAGGAAGATGTGAGATATGAGAAAAATCTTAGGCCTAACTATATACTGACCGATGAAGATGCTCAATATGAATCAGAAGACGATGTTGAGGTTAAACCTAAAAAGAAGTCAGTTGGACCGCCCTTAGATATAGATCTTCCTTTTTGCCCACCTCCACTGTCCCAAATAAGGTGTGTTTTTGTTTCATCCGTCTGCGATTGCATATATTCAATGTCATGTGTAAATGGTGTTTTCAGTATTCATTACTTTATCTCATCATGGAATTTTTTGTTACTCTTGGGTGAGAAATCATAAGACAAGAAATCTATTTAATGCATCACAATCTGAAATGCTACTCTTAGTTTTTGAAAATATGTTTAGAAAATGTTTTTTAAAATTTTAAAAGTGGTATCTAATTGAGTCTCATGGGGAAGTTGATTTGGTACAGTTGGGGGTTCAACAGATATAGAGGTGTTTAGGTTTTATGTTATAGCCCCATTAGGCTTCCTTCTAAAAACGCTAATAAATTTGATTCACATTCCATTTTTGTTTCACGTATGCTTTTGGTATATTTGTTGCTCTACTTTTTATGTTGAAAAGTAAAAAAGAAAACTTTAGTTCACATTCTACTGTCTTAATTGAAGAGACCTAAGTGGTAACTTGTTCTATCGTACAGTGAAATTTTGATACTTATTTGGCATATGAATATCGTCAAAGTTTCCAACATTATGAGCATTGATCCAAAACCATTTGATCCTAAGACATATGTGAAAGAGGAAGCATTTGTCACGAATGAATCGGGAGCTAAAAGATGACTGAGATTAGAAAATAATATAGTGAGATCTATGAGTAGATATTGTAGTTCTGTTGCTTCATAAAACTTCTCAATATAAAAACATGACAAATAGGTGTATGGTATAACTGATATCGGATTTCCTACATCTCCTTGAAAAGTTGGGTGAGTCTCACCTTTTCATGTTTTTACTAAGTTATGGCATATGAATTAGTAGCATATGGGCCTGACGAATCACTGTTAATTAGCTTATTACAAACTATGGATCAACACTTGTCTAAATATAAATTTGCAAATCTAACAGGTAAAATAATTTCATTTTCGTCCAAACAGCTTAAGCTTTTAGTTGCAGTAGCCTGAGCTTTTAGTTTACTGCCTAATTAACTACATTGTTAACTAATCACCATCACTTCTTTTACTTTGCAAATGATAAAAAATAATCTTTCTTGGTTTTCATTGCAGATCATTTTGATAAACAACATTTCCTCTTTACATATGGAAGAGTCCTTCTTTTACTTGTTGTAAGTACATGCATTACATGTAGCAATCTTAACACAATAATTCCATTATTGTTGCTATTTCTCTTTAAGGTTCTAGATTTGTTTGTGCATTACTTCAGTTCCTTTTTGGTTTTTCCATTTTATATGGCTTTGAATCATAAACTGACTAGTCGCTCACTTGCAGATTTTGGCTGCAGAATTGAATTGGACCATTATTACACGGATCATCTTTTTATATGTAGTGGTTGGTGAATCTTCTTTTTTTAGTTTTCTGTATTCATGCTTTTGGGGAAAGAAAATAGTTGAAATTAATAGTTGTTTGATTGACTTGAATAGATTTCACAACTTCCAGTGTTCTGTTTTATGAAGGTAATCGGTACATCTGATACTTTATAAGGATAACTGACTGGAATTGGTCTTTTTTGGTCTATTTATGGAAACATATGTTGGGGTTATGGAAGCTAATTGTCCTACCTAAACAAACTGCAAGTTGCTTTGTCTTTTCCTTGGAACAATAAATTAACATGTTTAAGCTTATATGCTTGTTGAGAATTGTCTCCGGAATCCTTAAATGTAACTAATCCAATAAAAGCCAATAGTTAGACTCTACTAATTATATAAGTTAAATTGGCAATTCAATGCTTTGTTGACTTGATTTTAGGTGCTATCTTAGTGATGAGGTACTGTTTTATTCTATATTGAAGAAGTTGGGTATCTCTCTGGGACCTAATGATAAATTGGAGAAGTTGAAGAATGTTGCACCAAATCTTTCTTGTTTTCTTGCTGATCAAATATATCTTGTCATTTTGTACAAGCCTTGAATCATCTTAGTCTCTAATGTTGTTTTTCTTTTTTTATTGCTGGTGAAACAGATAATATGGAAGGACTATCCGTCCCTCCCTGAATATCTTAAATCTAAATGGTCTGTAGCGTCAGCCAAGTACACGGTTTAATCACTCTACTTTGCTAAAAGAAGCTTTTGTCAAGATAATTATTTAACTGGATGTGTCTTTGGTAGACTAGAATTCTAGTTGTAATTGATTTAATGGAACATTAGTGCTGAAGTAAATCATTTGTTTATAGAAATCACGTATAATATGTAAAATACACAAGAAGGGGGGTTGAATTGTGTTAAATCGTCTAAGATAGTAATC
>JAOQMS010069222.1:0-23499 GCA_027563885.1 Erythroxylum longipes
AAGTAGCTTCCTTTTGATTCAATTCTTCTTCTCATTCAATTTTGCATGTTCTGCTTACATTCTGCTGCAAAACTTTATAGGGGGACTAGCACCTATTTGGCAATGAAAGTCATGGATAAAGCTTCTCTTGCCAGCAGGAACAAGGTTCTGAGAGCACAAACAGAGAGGGAGATTCTTGGACTTCTTGATAATCCATTCTTGCCCACTCTGTATTCTTATTTTGAGACTGATAAGTTCTATTGCTTGGTGATGGACTTCTGCAATGGAGGTAACCTTGATTCTCTCCGACAGAGACAACCAAATAAGTATTTTACTGAGGAAGCAGCAAGGTATCCATGATCACTTCTACTTTTTCATTCCAAGGAACCTCGTTTCAATCATTTATTGCTGTAATTGTCATCCTTTTATCCTCATTACCAAATAATCCAATCAGATGAGTTGGTTTAAAAACTAGTTTACGTATTTGTTTGTTAAATGTAAAAGCATGATGAAAATTACAGTGTATGCATGTTAAAAAGGTTACATTGTGAGCAAGAAAATTTCCTTTCGAATGTCAGAATAACTGTTTTACGCATAATCTACATTTTTATCTTTTGGATTTCAGAACGTTATTGTCATCAAGTTTATGAGATATGAGAGTATGCACTTACTTCCAACCCATTGAGCAACTTGGCTTCTGCTGTATAAAATGCAAATCACATACTAGTTAGTTGCTTCCATTACAGGTAGACTTGGACCAAGAGATTTTAGACTTAACACGGGTTCTCTATAAATTTTGAAATAATGATAATGATCTGGTATAGTTCCAAGTTCTGGAAATAGTAAAGAAATCAAAATACAATTCAAAGTAATGGAAGAGAAAAGAGGACGATCAACTGTTGGAACATAATTTTTGTCCACTGCCTCCATAAAACCCCGCAATTGAATTATTATGCACTACGTAAGTCGTTGCTTGATCATAAGTTTCTGTGCCTCGAATTTTGAAATATGTATCTGATGTGTAGTTTCTTTTTTTCAATGTCGTTGCCTGTAACAGGGTTTTTGCGTCCGAAGTGTTGTTGGCACTTGAATATCTGCACATGCTTGGCATAGTTTACAGGGATTTGAAGCCAGAAAATGTTCTGTTGAGGGAAGAGGGACACATCATGCCTTCTGATTTCGATTTATCTCTGCGTTGCTCTGTGAATCCAACACTGGTGAAGTCATCCTCTGTACGTGAAGGCAATGGTGGAGGCGGGGTTGGAGCCATTTTGGATGATGAATATGCAGTCCATGGATGTATACAGCCATCAATGTTTTTCCTAAGAATTTTGCCAAGTAAAAAGAGTCGCAAATCAAAATCGGACTTTGGGATGTTGGTGGGAGGTGGCCCTCTCCCAGAATTAATGGCGGAGCCAACGAACGTGAGATCAATGTCCTTTGTTGGTACGCACGAGTACTTAGCCCCCGAGATCATAAGAGGCGAGGGTCATGGTAGTGCAGTTGACTGGTGGACATTTGGGATATTCGTGTACGAATTGTTGCATGGAACAACACCTTTCAAATGATCAGGAAACAAAGCAACATTGTTCAATGTTGTTGGGCAGCCATTGAGATTTCCTGACACCCCACAAGTTAGCTTTGTGGCTCGAGACCTCATTAGAGGTCTGCTTGTGAAAGAACCACAGAAACGAATTGCCTGCAAAAGAGGCGCTAGAAATAAAACAGCATCCGTTCTTTGAAGGGGTGAACTGGGCTCTTGTGAGAAGTGCATTGCCTCCACATATTCCTGAACCAGTAGATTTCTCGCAGTTTGCTAACAAAGAAACTCCAACAGCACAGAAAACGGTGGCTTATGTTGGCACGGATAAGAACGATGCCTATAGTAGCACACAAGCCAGTGATTCTTCCTACATAGATTTTGAATATTTTTAGAGTTGTATGAATCACCCCTTCCAGTGTGGCTGGTCAATTTGATGCGCTATGCGTACAAATTTTGGGAAAATTCATTTGTTAACTTAATAAGACATTCTTTCTTTGTCCAAAATTTCATTGTTTCTTCTTTAACGGGTTTGGCCAGTGAGGTAACAGTGAATATGAGAGGGAGTAATTGTCTACAATTTTGTTAACTCGTACTATTGCTCTAGGTTGTCTTCTTCCGCATCTGATCTGTGTTGGATACCAATTAGTTCTCGGGTATGAGTAAGACTATATTTAATTAAGAATTAATTTTTCTAATTTTTGATAAATCCTATTTTAAGGTAATATCTTCAATAATGACTTAAAACATAATATAAATATATTGAATCATAGTAATTTATATAAAATATATTGAATCATAGTAATTTATATAAAAAGCATAACAAAATACTTAGTGAAATATAGATACATTTTACTATCATCAAATATTCTAACACTTAACTTTTTACTTTTCTTCAAGCAAATCAATCTCAAAAGTAAGAAACTTAATCAGTTTCCACACTTCTCGCAGATAATGCATTGACTAATTGGCCCATTTGAAACTCTAGATTGAGAATAAAAGAGGCAAAAGTCTTCACTACTTGCTCAAATTAGCCTTCCATACTCATGAGCTTGTCCAATTTTGAATCATTTGCATTGGACATGTCTGGTTGAAATCCTAGTAGGCCTTGAATTCCCATTTGAGTCCTTGCATCGTTAGACCAAAAGAAATTCGAATGGCTCTACCACCCAGTATCGGACTTGTTTGAATAAAGATTGTTATCTGTCTGACTATATTGTGCTCACATACAGTTGGATTGCCATACATTGTCATTTTCCATTAGAAAGCAATCAGTTATGACATGGCTCTCTTGTCCTCATAGCTTGCATCTATGCTGAATTGCTTTGAGTGGAGAGAAAGAAGTGGCTATTAGGCTATTCAATTATTAGGTTAGGTTGGCAATATCATCCTGCAATGTTGTCATTAAATCTACAACAATCATTCCTTTTGGACCAAAGAAGTTTGACTGCTATCTACCTCATTCTGATGTCCAAAGATAGTTATTTTTCACCATCTCTTCTAACAGATCATATGCTACTTGCATTGGTAGTCATGTAAGTCCTTGCTGATTGGCATTGAACCTAGCTTCATAAAGTTCCTAAAGGTCCTTTGCTACTCTACGTGATTTAATTCCTCTGCCATCTTTCTTTTTATTGCTTCTTGGCTTTTAGCTTTTCGAATTTCTCATTCTTGCTTTGGAATGTCTAGAGTTGTTATATCTTCAACTTCCTTTGCAAACTTGTTTTCTTTTTTATATTTTTGTTTAGACATCTATACTCACACAAGAAAATATTAAATCCTTAAATCAAAGGAATTCAAATCGTCCTATTGCTAAAATCCCCAAAAATGGCACCAAAAACTTGTTGAGCAAGTTGTATATATAATAAAACAATCAATACCGCAAGTATACAGATCGTATCTTATAGTATCAAAAGGTATCGTTTCCATGAGGGCTACAAACTCCTAAACAATTTGAATAACAACTTTGTCTAAGGTACTAAGAATTGATTTGAATGGAAATAAATAATTGAAATCAAAACAAAAAACAAAAACAAAATAGGTAAACAATTAGATAAGTAAGCTGCTAACAAAGTTGAGCTTGACTGAAGTATAAGACTTAATAACTATTTTATTTTTATTTTGTTTCCCTCAATTTTTTCAATTCAATTTATATTTGATCCAAGATATTCCAAAGATTTGGTTACTCTCTCTCAAAATCTAATCAAGCAATCCTAATTGAATTCGATATTAATAGATTTGTTATTTCTCGATTCACAAAACTAATCCTAACTTGTTCAATTGGATTTGAAGCAAATCCTATGCATAATTAATTTCACAATTAAGATCTCTCTTTAATTGATCATTAATATGATAATTATAGGTCAATTAACCTGTCAACTCTTGTTTCGCACCTTAAACTAATAACTTGACTTCTTCTCTCAATTTGTTATCAAGTTTATGCATGAGAATTATCACAAGCATTCATCAATGTATTAAATTCAACAAGAAATAAAATTCACAAAACAATTCAAGAACAATTTGAAATAGGGATCTAAAAACCCATAATCATGTTAAACATCTTAGAAATCTAAATAAAAATTCTAGACAATGAAAGAAATCAAGGGAATTGTTTCTTGAGCTGGAATTTCTCTAAAGCTCTTCTTGATGTCTCGTCTCAAGATACTTATATTAACTTTTAGTTTAATCATAACATTAACTAATAATTTTTCAGTTATCAATTCATATCAAACAATTGGACCCTTAACATGGATGTTACTCTCTATATTGCTTTGAGATACATCTAAAATTTGGGACTTGTATAAAAATAATCACAAAACTTAAAGAAAGAAATACAAAACGAATAAGACATAAGAACTGAAACGGACTAATTAAATTAAAAACATCTAAGAACTAAGGAACCGATTGTCTCCAAATAAGCATTTCTTTAGAGTCTTATAACTAGACTCTATTATTAAGGAGGTAGAATGAAATACTTATGGCCCTCTTCCTTCAAAATTATGTAAGTTCCACGTGCAAGTTTTCTTCCTTTATTATTGAGATAACACTAGAACTCCCTTATCTTGCTTGACAATATTCTACTTTGGTGCTTATTACATCAAGATAATAATAGGAATCTTTATAAAAATAGTGTATTTTCTACTCAATAAAGTTGAAGACAAGCTTTCTATTATATTTTCTCCTTAATTCAACAAACAAACATTAGACCAACAAAAAAAGTTATAAAATAAATAAAAAGAAAAAGAAAAATGATTAGATTAATAGAAATAAAGTATTGCTAATATCTTGGTCTCTGAAAATGACACCAAAAACTTGATCATGTGGCTCTTGACAAATATTAAACACCATTAGGTAAGTGCACCTATTGTTATTATAGTATAGCTTAGGACAAAAAGTGTAAATTAAACCCTAATATTTTTACCAAAATACAAGTGTAACCATAATGATTCAAAATAAACTCTAAATGGGCGAAATTAAGTTTTCAACATATGGCATATTTTATATTTTTAATTATATCAACTCGTTATGCCACATGGCATCCACGTGACATAGTGAAACTCAAGTGTCAAATTAAATTATTTTTTAATCATTATTTAAATTCATAATTAAAATTAAATTAATTAATTTAATTACAAATAAACATAACTAACTATCGTCCTCTATTGCACTCTGTCATCTTCTTTCATCCCTCTTCCTTTTATGGTATAAACCTATGATACAACTTGTTGGATGAATTATTTGAAAGGATTATAAGAATTAGCATTCAATTAACTGATCAAAAAATATACATAATCTTTATA
The DNA here is from genome assembly GCA_027563885.1 of Erythroxylum longipes. NCBI lineage: Eukaryota > Viridiplantae > Streptophyta > Magnoliopsida > Malpighiales > Erythroxylaceae > Erythroxylum > Erythroxylum longipes. The sequence continues at coordinate 5,320 of JAOQMS010069222.1, forward strand.
AGAAACAAAATTAATTTTCTCATTCACCTTGTTCTATATACTAATACATTGAGGGTATTAATGGTTCTCTTTTCAAAATCGTGGGCTAGTTCTCTTCCTCACTCTGCTTTCCCTTCCTTTTATAGTGTCTAGCCTTTCTTTAATCCTTAATTCTTTTATTACTCCTCTCTTTTTATCCTTAGTTTGTTTCTTTAATTTCAGGCTATTCAATTACTATTCCTTCCCTTTTCTTCCCAGTTTTTATGGTTCCTCGAGTTTAGGTGGCTGAAGGGTACTTTAGGAATTTTCTTTCCTCCCCCTCCCTTACCATTAGGGAATGGAATTTTGAATCCTATCTTTAGATGTTAAACCCTTGTTTCCTTTATACTTTATGGCTGCTAACATCTCTAGCTCTAGTCAAGTTACTAGCTATCTCTCTTCTCTTGAATTTCACCCTCTGCCCTCCTATCCTTCATTATCCTCATACTCCCCCCACCTCAATTGACTTGATTCCTGGTTCCTCCTTAGCTACCTCTCCTGTTCTTGAACCTATCCAAAATTGTTTTCTTCCACAACCTGTTTAGAATGCCAACTTTTTTTCCCTCCCAAGAAACTATCTAGCCTAACATTTCAAGCGCCACTTTTTGCTCAGTGAATCACTTAAATTGTAAGCCTGTAAACTAGAGATTCATGCTTGGTGATTCTTCATTAGCTTCTTTTCAATACATTCCATTAACCAACAAAAATGGTCACTCTTTTATTTCCCCTCCTTTATAGGTTCTAAAAGAAGGAGGAAGAATTAAGGTATCCACTATGGTTGGATTCTTTTTAGGGAAGTGGCCAACTTTCTCATAAAACAAATCTTTGGCTATGAACCAATGGAAGAGTTGAGGCCTTTTAGATGTTCTAATAAATAAATTATTGTTATTTATGTTTAAATTTGTTTCCAAGGAGTTGGTCTTAGAGATAATTGAAGAAGGTACCTAGAATTTCGATATTCTATCAATTTTCCTGCAAATATGGAAGCCTAAGATCAAGTTAGAGGATGTTAAGCATAAGCAAATCCCTTTGTGGGTTAACTTTCACCAAATTCCAATTGAGTATTAGTCTACCAAGAGTTTAATCCTGTTTTCAAGCTTTCTGATCAAACCAATCTACATAGATAAAGCTACCTCTACCAAAAGAGTTAGTTATGCTAGATTGTACATTATTTTAGACATTAATAAGTCAGTTCTAGATGAAATTCCATTTCTTACGCTAAGGGAATAAGACTATTTGGTTCATGACATTATGAAGGTCTTATATCAACGGAGACCTTCATTGCAGCAGTAAAGGAAAGCTTGGATTGCTACAAGAAAGATATTTAGAATAGTTACCATTAAGTAATTAACGAATCTAGAGAGTTCCACTACCTATGATCCTATACAAGATTTGTAGATCCATCAAAGTATGGCTAGGGTATTTCTAAATCAATAAGTGTTGTTGATAATTCTCTTAGAGTTTCTTAAAAAGGTATCTTTACCAGGAAATATTGCCTTAATTGAAGGCAATATTTCTTTTGATGATTTAGTCCCTTAAACGGGAAATCCTTCTTTAAACAATCAACAAGTTGATATTTAAGGTAATAATAAAAGCAAAATGAGGATAGAAGCATAAAATCATTTATTAAATCCTCATATTTTTTTAAAGTTATGAAAAAAAAAAGAAATCTAGTTGATAGGCCAAGAGTAGATCTTCTAAACTATCCAAGTAATAGATGTCCATTTATGTCTAGAAAGTTAGGGAATGAATGACCCCAAGAAAAAAAATGTTTTTGATTAATAAATTCAATAAATAAAATATTGTTTGGCTTTTCAGAAACTAAATTAAGGAGTAATGAGTGCTCCCAACTTATGGATATTTAAAAGTAAATGATCCTTAGTAACTAATCATGTTAATTATCGCTTGGGGAAAATTATGGTTACTTATAATCCTCACATGATCAAAGTCATTCAATTTTTAAATTATCTAAAATCAATCCATATGTTGGTAGATATTTTAGGAAAAAGATAAGATTAGTTCATCTTTATATATGTCTTTAATTTTTCATTCTAGTGATACTTTATATGGAATGAATTATTGAGTATAAAGGGATCCGTTAAGATGCCATGGTTTATGTTAGGTAGCATTAACACCACATTTCTTACATTAGAACCTAAGGGCATAAAGTTTGTAAACAAACCTTGTAAGGAGCTAAGTTCTTTTTAGGCTAATCTACAGATGGTAGATATTAAATCAGATGATAAATTCTTTATGTAGACTAATAAATAGGGTGGCTAATGGTTCGTGAGGAAAAGATTGGATAAGGCGGTGGTCAATTTTGAGTGGCTTAAAAAAATTTAAGGCAGTAGAGCTTACTACTATAAGTTTCTTTTCTCAGATCATTCTGCAATAGAGATTCATTACCTTCGTAGGGACTTAAGGAAAGCTTCCGCATTCAGATTTGTTAACTTTTTTTTATGTAATGTTAAGGGGTTTCAAGAGGCTATAGAGGATGGAAGTCTAAGGTTATAATTCTTATAAATTCTATAGAATTTTGATGGGAATTAAGTTAGATTTAAAGAAACTATTATTAATACTTAGTAAGAAACTAGGAAAGCTCCTGAGGATGTTAGTGATAAGTTGAATCTATGTTAAAGAGTGTTGTAGAATTGTCCCTCAAATCCCTCCTCAACTCTTAAAGTGAAATATGCTCTTTTAGTTTAAAGTCAAGCTCTAGATGCTCACTCTTCTTTGCTTGCTCAAAAATCTAAGGTGTTTTGGATAAAGTACTTTACACTATTAGTTTTTTTTATCAATCCATAGCTACTAAAAGAATTCAAAATAGAATCTATAAATTAAGGACTAAAGTAGGAGTACTAATCACAAGATAGAAGGAATTGTCATCCTATTGTAGAGACTATTTCAAGGATATCAGGAAAAACCCCTTACAGTAAACCAATTAAGGCTTTATTCCCTAATCAATTATCCTTGCGGTATAATAAATTTCTTATTAACCCTTTCTTTATAGAATACAATGAAAGGTTTGTTTTCAACATTCAGCCCAATAGAGAGCTAGGACCTGATAGTTTTAATGCCTTTTCATGTTTTAGCCCCATGTTCCTTAATAGTTGTAGAAAAACCTTATTTTATGTAGAAATCTCTACTAACATTAGTTCCTAACACAAATTTGTGTTGGACTCGTATTTTAAACACTCATTAACCATCACAATGAACAAGGATTTGTATTGTGCAACTTAAATATATTTTTCATCATGAATACATTCCATATTGCCCTAAATTGCACCAAATCGGTTCATTTTGACTCAAATTTACTCAAATCTTCATTAGGGATCTACATCAAAGTTTGAAAATAAAATATAAACTAAATGGATCACTAAATCCTATTGAAATAATAGAAATACAAGAAAAATGCCCACAAAATCATGTTAAGAACGCAGACTATTTATCACTTATCATGTATCTCATTACTTCGTCTAAGAAGGAGACAAACCTTTAGAGTACCCATACCTTAAACCATGGATCTCACTATTTCTTTTCTAGGTTGCATATAGTTTGAGGCTTGAATGTGGTTCATACTATATCATTCTTTATATTGTCTTTATATTATATGATTTCATTTAGTTTGATGCTTGAAAGTGGCTCAACTATATCACTTTTTATATTTTTCTTTATGTTATACAGTTTCTCTCTATATTGTGCTTTAGGTTATGCCTCCTTTTGCATCTGATTTATGTTGGGCATAGACTAGTTCGCGAGCATGGACCAAGTTATGTTTAACCATGAATTTTGATTTTTTCAATGTTTTTTCTTAAAACTTCCTCCAATTCTTTGTAAATCTCATCTCAAGGAAATATCTTTAATAATTACCTAAAACATAAAATAAATCAATTAACTTATATTAATTTATTTATAAAATAAAGTAAAATAGTTAGTGAATTATACTTGCATTTTATACTCGTCATTAATATTACGCATTTTTGTTGAACCAAGTAGGTTAAGATCCATATTTTTGAAGATATAAAAATATTTAATTACTAATAAATTTATAAGTGATACTAGGTAACACTGAAAAGTAATGTTGCAAAATAAAGCTTATAGGAAGGTTTAAAATTTATGCTTAGAATTTGGATTGGATGAATAAGTTTGAAAACGATGATTTCACAACTTTAGTTCATATTTAGCGATTTCCAAGAGGTGATTAAAGCTTCTAAAATTTTATTAATGTGATTTAAATGTTGCCAAATGTATTGAAGTAAGTTACAAAGTTAACATTACGGCGTGACTTTGCAAGAATATTTTGATATTAAATTTCTCTAAGCATATTAAATTAAAGTAATTTAAAAACATCGTAATGATAAAAAAAGAACTAAAAATAATCAAAAGAAATAAAATTTTAATTTTATCTTATCGACTGGCTAAGAGTTAGTCATCTTGATAGAATATTTCTCCATCAATCGATTTATGCATTAAGAAGTAGTAAATTGACATGATTAGGTCAAAAATCACCCTAAATAATTGTATTCCACCAAAATAAGAAGGAAGGGATGTTAAAATAAATCAAAAATTAAAAAATTTTATGAGAAGGATTTCTTGAAGCCATAAAGCAAAGAGAAAAAAAATAGTAAATAGAATTAAAACATTGAGTTATGATTATATTTTTGTATCCTACTAGTAGAAAGGTTTATATAGTAAATGAAGTGTATAAGAAATGCATATATTTCTCTGAGAATTTTTTTCTTTTTTAATCCAAATATAGCTTATTTTAATTAATTTTATTTCTTATTTTAGGTAATTATAAAATATTTTATTGACAGTCGAGAATTTGTAAGGACTAAAAATGAAAATAAGAAGGGAAAAACAAATTTAACTAAACATGATTTGGCATACAATCATGTTCCAAACCATGTCCATCTTAAAATTTTAGAAAATTATAACCAACTTCACAGACTGCATTGCATAAATGGCATTTATCTCGTGTATCTTCTACATACGTAGAGAGAATAATTCTAGATATTTTAGAGGAATTAAGAACAATGTTCTTCAAATGAGAATGGAGCTTTATCATGAATTAGAGAGATGGGAAATTTTTCTTAAGCATAGAGGCTAAATGATGGCATCAGATAAGGAAGCTCTCCAATTAGGACTCTAAATAATACAAATGTTGTTGTTAAAATCGAAAGCCCCTTCATTAGTATCTTATATAAGAATGTTATTACCTAAATAAAATGTTGTTTACTTAAAATTAATCAAACATGGATCTTCCATTGGTTTGAGGAGTGGCTAAGTTTATTTTTTATTTTACTTGTAACATTTTCAAACTCTTATTCAATATATTCATTTTACATTTTAAAAAATGTTTACATTAAACCGTAAAATGAATGAGCTAAGTTTATAAGAAACCTCAAGATGTATGAGATTAAAGCAAAATTTTAGTAATTAGTAATTCTTCCAAAATGTGGTTAAGGCCTCAAATTTTGTATCTATTCTCTATTAATGCTTAGGCTACTGTAACATAAGCAAATTTAAATAAAATTTCTATTAATTCAACTAAAGCATTAGCCTTATCAATAAACATTAAAAGTTACGAAACCTTTAGCTTGATTTATTTTGAGTCTTCTCAATCTCTTTAAAGATGGTTATGGTCTAATATTCTCTATGAGGAAGATATGATATCACTACAAACTTTATGAACTTGATTTGGCATGATTTATTCTCTAATTTAGGATATCAGCTCCTTTGTAACTTGCTCTTTGAAACATTATTTATCCAAAAATAATCTAATATACCTTTCTCTCTAGATGGCATATATAGAGCTTTCAAAAGAAATTTTACAGATAATTCTATTGCCCTAATTTATCCTCATATCTTTTTTCAACTATTCAAAGATTTTTACATGATTAGACATAGTACCATCAAGCTTATAGAGATTGGATTATATTATAAACACTTACTGATAATTCATTATTAAAAGACATGTTGTATGGTTTTTGGTTAAGATTTGAAATGCTTATAAGCTTGAGGGTTAATGAATCTTAAGCTATCAATTTTAGCAAGTCCTTGGTTGAGAATTTGGCCTTGATGTTTAAATATCTTCTTATAAGAGTAAATCAATAAAATATTGATTACCATGTAATCGATCGAACACTACTTGAAAAAGAAAATGACTCTTTTGCTAAAAAATGAAACGTTCACTTAACATTAGAGTGCTTCAACAAAATAAAGGAGTCTTTTAAATCAAGGTTTAGTCTATAATATGGAACAATGTTTATAATAAAGGAGAAATCAGCAAAGCTACTAAACCATTCAATGTTATTGATAATCACTTAAACCGTAGAGTTTTTAAAGAAAAGGTAGATTAACCTAAAAAGCAAGTTGGTCGTATTTAAAGGGCTTAGCGTACTCCAATTTTCAAACTATATAGAGGCACACTCTCTATTACCTACTCTACATTTGGTATCCATGTGAAGAAGTACCCTTAGCTACATTAACTAAAATATAAACCATAGAGTGGTTCATTTATGTTTATTCTATAAAAAGCTTCTTCCTTTTAAAAAGTAAGTATGAATGCATTCACCCTAGAGAGCCTTTTTATTTATCAAGATCCTCTACACTCATTTTTCCATTAGAACTTTGTTGATAAGTTTTATTTGGAGGATATCGAGCCCTTCAATCTTCAACAAGTAGATTTGAGTATGTTTGACCTTGTTTATGGATTTATTACTAGAAAATTTTGACCACAAGAAACTTTTCAACATCTTTATTATGGTTTCTATCATAGAGAGGAAAATAAGATAAGGCCAAATGATATACAAGGAGTTTAGAAATAAGTTAACAAGTTATAATTTACTTGCAAATGAGAGAGTTTTGTTTCTCTTGTGCATCCACAAACATTAATAATCACAAATTTTCCACTAACTTTAATGATTGGGTAAGACATTTCATTAAGTTAAAGGCTCATAATATAGTTAACATAAAACAAAAAAGTCTAACAAAACTTAAATGGTTTAATAATAGGATAAATCATGTCATTTGGAAGGTTATTTGGCTAATGTAGCTAGTAAAACAAAGAATGCGTATATCATTTTCATGTTAGTTCATTTGATAAAAATGTTGTCTTGATTACAAAATCAAGGCAAAGTCAGGATGTACATGTCATAAAGGTCACACATCAACAAAATACAATGAGACTAACATGGATGTGTTAGTCTAAAAGGCTCAAAATCTCATTAGCTTATGTCTACTTATTAGTCATTACTCTTATAAGTAAAACATATGTTGATTAACCACAATATTAAAAATACATTCCTAAGTTTTCATGAATTTTCTAATTAATTTTAATCTCTAGTTGTAACCATGTAGTCTTAAAAGCAATTAAAAAAGAGAGAATATTTTTTCTAACATTTAAAAAGAACTTAAAAACATCTAAAAAGAACTTAAAACAAACATTGCCCTATAACCACACTTAGAACTACATTGTTCCTAATGTAACTTTAAATATAAGAAATGGAGAATTCAACAAAAACAAATAATGCAAAAATATAAAGGAAAAGAAACAAACTCCCTTTGGGTTAGCTCCCAATAGTGCCTTTGTTTATTATTATTGGCTTGACTCCATGTTCTCCTCATCATATGATAAAACTTTGATCACTAGGGATTATTACTTCTATATTCTCCATTTGAAATTCTTCAGGATAAGGCTTGAGTCAATAAATACTCACATTTAATGTCTTCTTTATTTTAGGCTCTTAATCTCTACTACACCATAAGGATCGACACAATAAGGAACTAGTTTATATGGAAATAGTTTATATCTAGAGAAATAAATAAGCACCTTTTTTTAACCAAAAATAAACTTTTCCTTGAGACATTGAAAGCTTTGGTCTTCTCCTTGGTTAAAATTGCTTCCAATTTATCTGTAAAGTTTTTCTCACGATCTTTTTGTACTAAAGGGTCAATCACATTAATTTCAAAAATAGAATGGTCATTTTGGGGTGCTTTATGACATTAAAAATATTGAAATGTGTAACTTACCTATCAAATTCCATCTTGAGAGTACCCTCACAAACATTTATCTTAGTTTGGGACATGTTAAGGAAAAATCTCCCTAGTAAGATAGGTACGAGATTATAGGAAGTCTTATCATTCATACCTACTATATAAAAATCAGTAAGAAACACTACATCATTTATCTACACCAAAACATCCTCAATCACCCCATGTGGATAAGAATTAGTATGATCAGCTAATTGTAAAATAACACTAGTGCTTTCAATGGGCCTAAATTTAAAAAGCATAAATTGAACGAGGCATAACATTAATTGATGCTCCTAATTCAAACATGGTTTATTTAATCATAGTGTTGTCAATTTTACAAGGAATGGTAAACATGTCTGGGTCCTTACTCTTAGGAGGTATTTTCATTTAAAGACCATAAAAATAGTTTCACCTATCCTAATCATTTCATTACCTCTCAAATTTTATTTGTTGGTACACAATTCCCTAAGGAATTTCACATACCTTGGCATTTGTTTGATCACATCTGTTAGTAGTGTACCCTAGGCCAATGGTCATATGTGACTTTTGTACTGACATTCAGACTTATTAATAATATATTATGAGGTATTCTTTTATATATGAATGTATATTATTTATGTAATGTCATTTACATTCCATGAATAGTATTAGGCTTATGTCATCAAGTATGTGACTTGATAGTAAAACCATAAGCATTATAATACTATTCTAAACTATCTCTGGTATCATTATTGGTGGAACAATAATGAATTAAGGCTAGTATGTGTTCTGATTGATGATCACGTTTTACTAATCATGGATATGAGTTATCAAATCAGATACATAGATATATGTTAGAGAACATATATTAGACCGACCCACAGAGAGAACACTACATGGTTTCATATCATTAGTGATTCTCAATATGGTTTGACTTTAGTCCTTTTACCTGAAGTCATCATGGTTTCCTACACGAGGAATTCAGTGTTTTGACATTAGACTAAGTTATCTTTAACCAGATAACAAGTAGTCTTATGTTGGATATTAAATGAATCATGCGGAGGGATGTGAATGACGTAGATGGTATTTGTACCTCTCTTAAATGAGAGAGATATAATTTGGGCCTCTTGACAAGTATGACTGAAGAAATGCATGGCTATGCTCAAATAAATTGATGAGGAGTCATCAATTTCATTTGTTATAGTCAGTCAACTTGGGAATCAATAAACTATGATTAATCAAAGGTTGACATGTACCATGCCTTGTGATTAATCTTGATATCGTGTTACAAAGGGATTAAGTTTGTAACCACGGTTACAGGTTAAATCGGATTACTGATCCTCATTTGATTTGGATAGTCATAATGTCTTGTTAGAGGCCGCTTATGACTTATGGTCCTTGAAGTGTGATCAAGCCCATTGCCAACATCAAATGAGCCTACAGGTCACACACAAAGAGTGATGTGATCTGGGCTTATTCTCTTAGGCCTAATTTATTAGGCACTGAATAAATATATATGGATATATTTATTGGGCTAGATTGAATTAAGTTGTCGGCCTTTTATTATATGAGATATAATATGAGCCGAAACTTATTGGGCTTCCATAATCCTAATGGGTTTAGGATTATGATATTCTTATTCTTAATAGGAATAAGGATTAGGGTTTCTCTATAAATAGAGAACTTATGTCTCATTAGAGATGACATGAAAACCCTAGCCACCTAGACCTAGCTGTTCGTTTTTTTTCGAGAGAAAAATTTTGTGATATTCTAAAGTGCTTTAGAACGTGCTAGCACACATTAGCCACTGCCTGGGTCATTCATCCTTGTGTGCATATCGGTAGAGGATGTTCGCGTGCTGCAGCGTCTACAAATCTGAAAAACAAATACCAATCCGCTTCAAGAGGTAATTCCGTACATGTTGTGAAATTTCGGTTATATTTCTTGTTGTGTAGTTTCGGCTAACCAAGGCATAATACATTAAGTCTTATGGTCCATTCCGCTACATATTGTGAATACCTAGGCCATAAGCGATCCAACAACATCTAACAGTGATATATTAACTTTAAAATTTCGAAATTCCTTCTATATCTCCTTATTTTTATTCTCCTTGTTTGACTTTGATAACCTACTAAGGAAAGGTGGAGTGTTAGTCTTCATAGTAACTCAGGATTAAGCATTTGCCTTTGAGCTAGATGATATATCCCTGTCTCCTTTAAGCTCCTTCTTAATTTCTTCGTCATTAGCCATCCTTTGTATAACCCTCTTAGGATCCTCAAGCTTCCCACCACTCCTTAAGGTGATTACATTAACATTTTCTATATTTATCTCATGTTGCAATGACAATTTTCCTCCTTTTTAAGCTTCTAAATGGTTGATAGCCTATGCCATCTAGCTTATCTGGTTATTTAAGCTTTGAATGCTAGACCTTGTCTCCTAAATTTTAGATTTGATATCTTGGTAAAACTGTTACATATCATGTTGGAATTGAAAAGTGTTAGTTGTAAAAGAATTTTTTAACTATATATTCCAATGATGTACCTAAGGTAGAGGAGGGGGCAAATAGTCTAGGTAGAAATTGCCATACACCTAGTGACCTATCTGGGAAGCAGTTTTGCTATTTATTTTCTCCATAACTTATGTTCAGGTGATCTCTTGAACTTGAGTTATAGGTTTGTTAATATGGGTTGTGTTGTTGGGAAAAATTTCCCCTGCAACATTGACATACTCCAGTTTCCATCTTGCAAAGTTGGACACCCATCTGTTGGATGGTTCACAGTTGCATATAACCTATAAGCTTTCACCTATGCCTACCTGATAGTAATTTATCTAACCTAAACAATTTTCTATAGATGAATTGTTTACCTCATTTACCTATAAACATCATTTTGGATGCCAAACTATTAAGTGTTTGCTGCCATACACTCAATTAATGTTCTTGCCTCTATAAGAGTCTTTTCATTTAGTGCTCCACCACTAGTTGCATCTCCCCATAATGCTCCACCACTTGTTGCTTCTAATAAGCTCCTATAGATAGGTAACAATCCTTCATAGAAATATTGCATAATTAGTTGTTTTATGATACTATGGTGAGGGCAACTGGCACACAACTTCATGAAGCACTCCCAATACTTGTAAAGGGATTCTTTATGATGTTGCTTTATCTTGCAAATTTCTTTCCTTATATTATTTGTCTTTGATGTTGGAAAGTACTTCTCCAAAAATAACCTCTTTATTTCAATCCATGTGTTCACACTGTCTGCGGGGAAATAAAAAAGCCATTATTTTGTACATCCTTTAGTGAAAATGGAAAGGCTCTTAACATAATATGTTCTTTTGTCATAAAAAAATAAAAATTTTTAAAAAGATATACCACAACAAACTCCTTAAGATGTTTATGAGCATCCTCACCTACAAAACCATGAAAATTAGGCAAAAGATTGATTAAGCCAAACTTAAGCTCAAAAGTAACATATTGAGGAAAATTTGGAAAAGTGATGTATAAAGGCCTTTAAGTCAAATCTGGGGCAACTAACTCTTTTGGAGTTCTTGGATTGGGCATGACTTTCTCAAGTTCATTATAAACAAATATATATACAAAACACCAATTAATATCAAAAAATTAAATCCCTTCACTCCTCTAAAATGGTGCCAAAATTCTTGATGCACATAGAACACTCCAAAAAATAAAATCTAACTCGACACAACAAAATTTATAGTAGCAGTAGTGAGAAAGAATCATATCCACAGAGAGTGTGTGCCTAGATTTTATAATGAATAAATCAATGTTTAGGATTAAGGCAATTTGGTTGAATTTGATTAACAAAATAAAGTAAAACTAAACTATTAAGGGTAAATCAAATCAAACAGTATAAAAGTAATAAAATTAACCAATCATCTAGTTCGCGATTCAATCTTAACCTTCACATGAATGAGCACAATTAATTGTCAAGTTGTTCTTGTACCTCTCTTTGAAATTATTAACTATAGATTAACAACAAGCATTGTTAACCCCAGTTTTGTCTTAGTTTGTAGCTAATTGAAATAAGCTCTTTAATTAGGACTAGCTATTAGACAACCTAAAATAAGCTCTCTAAATTTATTGTAACAACTGCATTATGTAAGGTCTGTGTAGCTGAGCATGTAAGTTCGCAATACACATTAAAAATGCCCTAACCCTTCAGATTTTTCATTTTCTCTTTTCTGTGTAATTGACCATGTAGGTTATTAAATCATAGCTTTTCGCAGACTTATATGGTTAGTTACACGAGCGTGCGTCTAATCGTGTAAGTCTAAACCAGCTTGTAACTCTCTGTAAACATGTGTCACTTCAAAATTAAATGGTTAAACATAAAAATTTTACACTAACACATTAACACGCATACCCTAACATACCAATGATGCACAATCTCATTATATGCGAAATTTTTCTATCCCAAAAGACACCAAAACTAAAAACATAAATAAATCATATACTAACATTAAAGAAAAATAAAATAATATGTAATTTAAAATAAAACTGAACTAATTCAAAGGTTATCTCCTATGTAGCGCTTTTTTATTGGTGTTAGCTCGACGTACCTTTTAAGTTTAAGGTGGCTTATACAGATTATGTTTTTACAACCTTACTATGGGTTCCATGACCTATAAATAGGCTACCTTTTATCACTTTGTGCCACGTTTCTATTTCAGTTTGTTACCTTGAATTTGCAAAGGTTTCGATGGACCTTTAAATGTAGAATCCTATACAATATCATGACACGACTCATTAGTTGCAATTATGTCTTAAAGATATTAAAAATCCTAAATTAGCTCTTCATCCCCCCACCTTTAATGTCAATTTGCCTTTATCAACATCAATTATTGACTTCGTAGTCACCAAAAAGGGTCGTCCTAGGACTAGAGGCACTTTTATATCCTCCTCTATATCAAGAATCACGAAATCCACTGGGAAAATAAAATTATCAACCTTGACATGAACATCTTCTATGACCCCTAGGATATTTTATAGATCTATCAGCTAATTGTACACTTATCTAGTAGGCTTAAGTTTCCTTATTCCCAATTTATCAAATAACAAAAAAGGCACCATATTAATATCGACCTTTAGGTCTTCTAAAGCCTTATCTATTTTCAAACTACCAATTTCATAAGGGATGGTAAAAATCCCTATATTCATAAACTTCTCTAGTATTTTATTTTTTTGAACTTCCGAACTCCTTTCACTCAGTGTAGCAGTCTCTAAATCTTTTAACTCATCCTTGCATGATAGTAGCTCTTTTGAAATTTCCATATGCTTTAGTAGCTACATCAGAGCCTCGACAAGCAGTAAGTTAGGCTAGAGTTGATTAAATAATTCAAGGAACTTACTAAATTATGAATCTATCTAATCTTTCTTCAGTTTAGCAGGATAGTTGATGACAAGTTGATATTCCTTGACTTTCTTACGAAGACCTTCATCTTCAGCTATATACTGATTTTTAATGGTCTCTTTCTTCTCTTCTCCTTTTTCTTCTGAGAGCTCTTTCTCACTCTGCAAGTTGATTTCCATTAATTATTTTTAGGATTATTTTTATTTGTATTAGGCAAACTTTCCTATGGTATTTCAGATACTAGCTTAGCGATCTATTTGATTTGAGCATCTAAGTTACGTATCAAAGCCTCCATCTGTTAATGTTTTGCATCAAAATCTTGAGCAATTTTTAGCACCATCTCTTCCAAAATAGGCTTATTAGATGGAGGTGCTTGTTGTTGAAATTCTAATGGCAAGTTATTCGTTACTTGGCCTTGATTTCTCCAAGAGAAGTTAGGGTGGTTCCTTCATCCTGGATTGTAGGTATTTCTATATGGATTGTTTTGGAGTCTAGGAGTATTCCCCTAGATAATACACATAATTGGTATATGATGTTTGACATGGTTGTCCTGTATGCTCTAGCCCTTACACCTCACACTACATAACTTGACCTTATAGATGCACCATTAATCTATCGATCTTTCTGCTCAGTGCTTCCACTTGGTTTGCCAACTTTGGCACTTCATCCACTTTATACACTCCCGCGGGCTTATTGATTATGGCTCTAGACAAGCCCCACTATTAATTATTCATAGTTATGTCCTTAATAAGGTCTTGGGTTGCCTCTAGTGTCTTGTTATTGAGCATATCCCTAACCGCTACAAGAATAGACTACCTTATACTCTAGGTCAACCTATTGTAAAAAGTTTAGATTTTCATCCAAAAAGGTAGATAGTGATGTGGGCATCTTCTTAACATCTCCTTAAAATGCTCCAATGTTTCATATAATGATTCTGAATCAGTTTAGTAGTAAAAGGGGATGTCATTCCTCAGTTTTACAATCTTGGTTGGTAAGAAGTACTTTAATAAAAATTTCTTAGCCACTTATTCCCATGTAGTCAATGATAATCATAGCATCGAGTTCAACCATTTTTTGGCCTTTCTCTTTAGTGAAAACGGGAATAACCATAGTCTAATTACATCATCATTAGCTCTATTAATCTTAAATATATTGTACATCTCCAAAAAGTTTGAGATGTGCATATTTGGATCTTCATCTCTTAGTCTATCAAATTGGATTGACTATTGTACCATCTGAACTATACTAGCCTTGTGCTCAAAATTCTTGGCACTTATAATCAGTTTTATGATGCTGGACTCCGCTCCAATCAAGTCTAGTCTAACATAGCCAAACATGGTCCTTAGTTGTTCTACCGTGTTGTGCAATTTCTCAGTATCCAATTGACCTCCCAAGTCTTTTATTTGTCAATCTAGTTTGAACTCTCTCAGTTGTGTTCTACAAAGATTTCTACATATTGTTCTCTCAATTTATAGATCTTTGTTATTAAGCTCACAATGTTTCTCTGGGTCATAATCTGACCAAAAATCAAGATTTATAAAAAAAAGAAAAATAGCAAATTAATAAAACAAAACAAAACAAAAACAAAAACAAAAACAAAAACAAAAATAAAACAGGATAAAATAAAAATAATTAAAGTAATAAAATATGGGTCTTCCTAATATTACGATCTCCGATAATGGTGCCAAAACTTGATTGACTCTTTTTAGGTCAATATTTAAAATTTATAGTAAATGCATTTAGTTATAGCTAGGATAAGCAAGTACGGTTTGATCCCATAAAGACTGGATGTACTAATAATTAATTTTTTAATTATCTAACCTATGAATCAGATTTTCTATTTTAATTAAAAATTAAACTAAATAAACAAACTAAGAATTAAATAATTTTGAAAGCAAGATAGAGTAAATTACTTGGAAAAATCAATATCAAACAATAGTATCTAGGTGATGAATCTCCGTAAGAATCATGAAATATTGACCTTTTATCATGCAATTATAGTATTGATTATTAGACAATGAAATTCCTATCATATGTTAATACCTTTTTCAAGACTATTAACAACTAATCTATCAATTGAATAACAAAAATCTTTCTAGTTAAAACTCCTAAGATTACTTTATTGATTTATGAATTCTGCTATTACGTTTGACCTAATCCAGAGGATTTAAGTCGACCAATCTCTAGGTTTGCATATAACTCCTTGCAATATGGATAATCTATCCATACAAGAGGATTTCTCAATCTCACTCATATGAAATCAAATCATGCATTAAAATTCTGGATATATTAGAATAAGAATAAAACGCAAAATTGAATTGCAATAAATCAATCAAAATAATTACATTGAATAAAAGATTAAAACATATTGTTATCACAAACTAGGGTTCATCAAACCTAGACACTAAACACGTTTAGTTACTCATATAAAATGAAATCATTAACAAGCATGCAGAAGAGAAACTAGAAAATAAAGATTCATAATTCTAAATCTCATTTTTTCTTCTAATGAATTTTCTTGCAAGTTAGATTGGATGTAGCTTTTTATCAAATCTCTTAAAGTTAACTTAATGTTTTCCTCATCCCTTAATCAAAATCATCACCTCTGAATGTTGCTTACTACTTAAAAACTATTAAAATTTTGGCTCCCCTTGTTTTGCCTCTACTCATGTCCTTTTATAGTAAAAATTAGGGTCTCCTAAATATACACAGTCATTTAAATAAGCGTATAGGAGACTGTGTATATTCAAAAGGATCTGAATTTACGATCACATAGGCATAGAGACTTACATGGAAGACATAAACGGACGTGTATATCAAGATACACAGGCATGTAACTCAATATGATTAGAACTTAAATTCTTCAATCTTGATATGTTTACAAAGATTTACATAGCCACCGTACACGGTCGTGCAGGTCCTTAGTTTCTTCAAATCTTTGTTTCATGCCATGATTTCAATCAAATTCTTCTCCTTTTGGTCCATAAAGGCAATTATGACATACAAATGCATTTAGAGCAACTAAGTACCAAATATACAACAAAACTATGAAATAACAAGCAAAATATGTTAAATATGGGTGTATAATTATAGTCAATTTTGCATTTATCAGTCATTTAGGTACCAAATTTGGGTGGTGGAATATCTACTAGTTAAAGTAGAAATTTTAATTTTTTTTTGCAAATTTCATGGTAATGGATATGGAGTATGACATTGAGGTTCCTATCATCTTACAAAGACCATTTTTGGCTATTAGAAGGATGTTGACAAGTGTTTAATTATATATTTACTCCCTATTTCTTAATGATTAATGTTATGTTACACCTAAGATACTTATTTTGGTTTAGCTACAAGATGGAGGAACAAGAATTAACATCCTTGGAGTCATTATGTTGATGTTCAATCTTGCCTTTATGGAGCAAAAAGTAGATGATTTGGGGTGAAGAAGGGATAAAGTATGGAAGAGTTGGAGTCGCTATGACTTATGGTCGCAAGGTTACATACACAAAGTTTTAATATTTATAAACTTGGTAATTTCCACAAGTGCATGGGTCGTTCGTATAGTATCTAAGGTATCGATCCCACGAGGAGGGAAGTCTAGTCCTAAAATCTAAGGTTGCACTAACTACAATAATTCAAAATAAATAAACTAATGCAGAAAATAAATCAATCAAACAATTAATTTCAAGAATTAAATTGCAGAAATCTAAACAAGTAACAAATCACACAACCCAATCCAAAAATCAATATAGAAATTACCAATGAGAGAAAGGGGATTTTTAATCCGAAATTAACAAAAATCTAACTAATTATGTAATTATCGAATTAATGGGTCTAGACGATCCTAGTGTACATTACTCTCTCTCGAGTTATAATCCATAACCCTAATTGATAATCCCTAATTTAAATTATGAACTTGTGATCTCTCAATTCACAATTGACCTAAAACCTACATTAGTTCTAAAATTGTCTAATAACCTACCGGGAACCTATGCTCAATCTCTCGTTACAAGATTCTACTGGTTTGATTCAATTTTCTACCTATCACATTACCTAACTCTCGTTAGCCTAATTTGCTTATTTTTACTCGGCTCACCCTCTCAATTTATTGTCGAATTATTACGAACTGATATTGAATCACATTTAAATTAATAAAAACACAATCAACCAAACTTTATTAATCTTAAGGACCAAAAACCCGAAGGTGAGTTTATACATAAATTAACACTCAACAACAATTAATTTCATTAATCATCCCAATTTCATACATCCATAAAAATGAAATAAAAATATAAATACTGTCGGAATGGATTCGTGGAGGCAACGACTGCAGGAAACCACCTGTTTCAGGAAGTACGTTGCATCAAGTTTCATCTCCGTGACTCTCTTCCTTCGTCTCCTTCCTCAATCTGTCGATAACTCTCTAGGTTTATTTAGATTGTGACTGACATGAATGCTCTCTTTTTAGACTCTCCATGGCCGCTGGTTCCGTCCCTTTATGATGTATTTATACTTTGGACACCCTAGGTTGAAGTCAGTGTTAGGCCCCGTTTCCCGGAGTCCGACTCTTGTTCATGACTGCTTGCTTGCTCTGATACCAAGTCTGTTAGACCCGTTTCCAGAGTCTAACTCCTGTTCATGCTTCCATTCATGCTCTGATACCATGTCTATCAGACCCAGAGTTCGGAGTCTAACCTTTGCATGCATGCTTACTTGCTAACCTGGCTCACTTACTTGCATCCGTACTCTGATACCTCATGCACACTTGCTTGCT
>JAOQMS010069245.1:0-23498 GCA_027563885.1 Erythroxylum longipes
ATTAATACATTATTATTAATTTAGAATTGTAGATAGTTATATCTTCATCTATAATAATTTCTTTCAATACGATATGTGGAAACTAAAGTTTCTAAATGTTGAAAATCAGTTAATAATTGATTATAGATGGTAGAGTTGTTCATTAAAAATGATTGTAGTATAAATAGACAAATAGGACAATTATTCATATGAGTTTTATAATGCATTTGAAATTTTGTTATATAACTGTTGTATTTCTAATTTTTCCTTATTATAAAAATTTGTGGTTCGATTAATACTATCTATAATTTTTTTAACAGTACTTTCAGATGCATGAATAACTTCTAAAGAGATATATGTTTTGGTAAATGTTTTCATACACTTTCTACTGAGTTTAAGTTTCTGTTCAGTTTGTATTATTAATAGATGAATGTTTCTACAAATTTCAAAGATAGGCATAGTTATAGAAAGATATAAAAATAATTAAAGAGAATAAATAAATAGATGAATAGTTAATGTATAAAAATAAAAAAACATTTAAAATACCTGTTTTTACTTGATGATCTCTAATGCCAATTTCAAAGGCTGGGTGAGAATTTAAGAGTTTGGACAGGGAGTTTAAAAATGAGTTTTTATTTTTACATGTCAAACAGAGGTCTGGTGTTTAAATTATATAGACTTGAACACTTCGTAGTGTCTTCGGAGTGTATAATGACTAGTCTTCAATAATCTTGACGATGGATTACATTATGTACAAAGACGAGTGGTGCTTTTCTTTAGTGTATAATGACTAGTCTTCAATAATTGCTTCTACGGAGCTATCATCTTTGTCTATTTTTCAACAGGGAGGGCAAAACGGGCACTTGTGAGTTAGATGATGTTGAATTTGTTGACAGATCATGTTCTTCCATTGTTCTAACAGTTGGCTGAATACTCTAGACAGGGTAGAAAATGATGCTTTAAATTGTTTAATGAGCTGGACAGATTTTGGTGAAATTATGGTCTTGTATAAATTTTGTCCTCGATAATTGAGCTTTATCAACAAATCTTGATTAATTTTTTGACTTTGTTGATAAAGTCCAACTATACAATGGAGATTTAATTAATTAATAGTTTCCCAATCAAAGTCATAGTGTGGCGGTTCATCGATTGGTGGATACATCTCATTGCTTATTCCAATTTGAACATAAGCTACTCGAGATAGCTGAATGTCTGGCCCTTTGAATATGGGATAACTACTGAATACTTTGATGAATATTTCTTGATATTTAAAAAATGTTATTTATAATTTTTTACTGCTTGGGTAAATCCAGCTGGAAAGTCTGAGAGGATATTTAAATTGGTTAGGTAAATAGTATCTACTAACCCACTCTGAAAAAAGAGATAGGTGGTGAGTGCTTTAGCTTCGAGAAATATAATTGCTTTTGGTCCATATCTTCCATGGTTATAAGGATAATATTGGAATATTTTTGATCCTCTATCAAATTGTTGAGTGCCTGAAAATGGTCATAGAACATTTCAGGAGTAATCTTTTTCATTTCCTTTTTTAATTCTTTTATAGGTATAGCATTAATTTTATCTATATTGACTGGACGTCCAAGTGTTTTTATCTTTGTTTTTGAAGCTGGTTTTTCTAAGACTTGTTTATATTCAGGTCGTAATGATGGTTCTATGAATTCTTTGAGAGCTTTTTCAGCTTCAGTCCTGGTTGAATAGCTGCGATGAATGATTGAGGGTTTTCTAGTAATATGAATGGCAGCTTTATGCCATTTGTAATAGATTCCTACCATAGGTCCATTGAGTATGACATAGGTATTTGAGTCAAACATATCTTGTTTCTTTGGAGACACAGGAGTGATTATTTGTGGTGGAATGTCTTGTTTGTTTAACGTAGATGTAATAGGTGGAATAGTTGATTAAGAAAGTTATTGTGGTGTGATTGGTTGAATTGTAGGTGCTTGTTGTTTTCGATCAGGCTAATGGTTGTTCTTAACTAGTTGATATCTTTTGTGACTATTCCTACTTATTGCTACAATTCTAATAAGTTTGCTTCCTTTTAATTGAGTGATTCCTTCAAGCTAAGGATAGTTGTTTCCATTCTCTGGTTAAAGTATCTACAAAACTGTTAGTAGAGGATTTGATATAATTAATTTGAAAATTATATTAATCTATTTCTAATTGCCATCGAATTAATAGGCCTTGATTATAATTAGTTTTAATATCATATTTAGTAAATCCAGATAAATATTTTGAATATGTCTGAATGAGAAATTCAATAGGTAATAAATCCAGTTTCCATTTTCATAGTATTTTTATACATGCAAATGTTTCTATTTCATTAATTGGATATTTTCTTTCAGTAGGATTAAAAGTCATATTGATATATTTGCATAAAAGATATTTCCTTGACTGAGGTGGTTTTGCCAAAAGGAAACCAACCTATATATCTATACTTGCATCAATTTATACAAGTAATGCATCCTCCATATTATAATTACATAATGCTGGTAAATTTTTACAAAGATATTTTAAAATACATACAGTTGTTGTATCTTCATCAGTCTATGTCCATTGAGCTTTTTTGCTGTATCTTAGTTGTAATTGTTTTCTTTCTTTAGCTAAATCTTTTAGAAATCCTTGGTTAGATATATAATTTAATAATCTAAGAAATTTTATAACTTCTATAATGTTCTTTAATATATGACCGCGCGTCGTAAAGCTAGTCAAAATAAAATAACTAGGCCTAATACTATATCAGTGGTAAGTCTAGGTCGATCCCACAGATAGTGTGTGTAAATTTTATAAAATGAAATTAACTGGTTTTTAGGTTTAACAGGGGGTTTTGGATTTTGAAATAAGAAAATAAAATGAAACTTGACTAATAAAAACAAATTAAAGAAAACATGTGAAAAATGATAAAAGTGGGAAATTCGATAGGGACTCGGTTCTTTGGTTCAATCTCGACCTACACCCTAATTAAGCATATTTCATTGATTTGTTGTTCTCAAACCTCTCCTAGCAAAATTTAATCGTGGGTTAATAATTAACCCGAGTTTTCCTTTAGGTTTTGTTTAATCAAGATACGATCATTAATTAAACTTAACCACCGAATAACCTAAGATACGATCTCTAAATTTAATTAGGCAGTCGCATTACGAATTAGGAAAACTGATTAATTAAGGCAACAACCACATACGATACGTCATTTAACCTAGGTCATGTTATCCCTAACGATTACGAATCATGAGTCGCTACACATGAATTTTGACATAACAATTACAAATTATATCGAAACTTTAGCAATGGGTTTGCAAATAAACCATCCAATGAACACATTAAAATCATCCTTTCACAATACCCAATAGGTTTATACACAAATAACTGAACAATAATGAAAATCTAACTATCCTTACACAAAACCCAAATCAATTAACATAAGACAACATAGTCAATTCCTAATGAGAGAAATAAACAAAAAAATGCTTAATATGGATCATCGATATTGATGTCATCTCCAAACCAACATCAAAAACTTATCCTTCTATGGATTTCTCCAAAAAAAATGGTTCAGCCTGTTCAAATAACCTTACCGAAGACCCCCTTATTCTTTGCACCTCCCTTCTCTCACAGCTCTCTTCACGCTAGCTTCCTCAGTACTATTTGGTGATGTGACGAATAAAGATGATAGACCACCCTACTATTCACGTTTCTTTAAAGACCTAAGATATTACTATGCATTTTAAGTAAAACGCATGCGTTAAACACACATAATCTACGATGTTGTCTGCGTTGAACATGGACATTCCAGTATGTTGCACTACCGTTTCTGCCTTGGCGTCCTAGTTTGCTGCTGTGTCATTTTACTCCACCTATTGCTGTGTTGTTTTTGGTTTCTTCCATCTGCATTCATGTCGTTTTGTCCTTCAACTCCCAGCTGCTATATGCGTTTTCCTCTCTTGTTATTTCTTCATTTTTAAGCACTTTTAATTCTTCTTCTTTGTATTTTGATTTTTTTTCTTGTCTTTTGATTTCTTTTTCTTGCTTCATGAAGACAAGTAAAAATTAATCTTCAAAAAATGGGTCAAATGTAGTGCTTTCGACTCACTTTAATTTCTTTGCTTCCAAATTGTACCTAAAGTCATATATGAATTAAAGTGAGTATCTTAAGCATTTTCATATCATTAATTGCTAAGTGTAAATGGTTAAATGTATCAACAATTAAACAGATATCAATTTCTCCCATATTTAGCTTTTGGCCATCTTCGGCAAAACATCCAAATTAAGCTCAAAGACCCGAAACATTTACTCAACTCCCATATTTTCCAATACTATATAATAATAACCAAAGATGAATGACTTTCAAAAATCATAGCAAGAATTCAACATTCCATGCTTTTGCTCATGATCAATCAACATTCATCATCTTCAAAAATTGAGTAATCTAATGGTAGACTTGGAAAATATATTTAACTAAAATATATCTATAGGTACACTCAACACCATTCATGATCATGTCATTCCATAACTTTGCATATCATTTCATTTCTCCACCACTAATGTTCATATGCAAAATCATGGATCAAAGTACTTTTCAAGGTTATAATGTGGGCAAAGGTAAGGTAAGATGTATTCTAGTCAAGTAGTATGAAAGTCATTAAGCTAGTGAAACAAATCAACACTCATCAAAAACTGGGGACCGTTAGCTATGATGAATGCAACATTTATATTTCACAATCCATTCAGCTCTCACACACAAATCAAATGAAGCATATACCAATCTGAAGGAATCACTCATACAATTTATGCCAACAATATATTGAAACCATAAGAGTGAACCTTCCAGGCCAACATCTACCTCATATTTAACATACTCAAATAACATATTCATTACTATTTTAGGAAGATGCATTAATCATGAATAACTTTGCAAACTTATATGTAGTTCCTCCTTGATAAATTTATTTTTTTAAAATAAAATTTTCGTTCCTTTTCTTTTTCTTTCTTTCATTCTTTTTCATTTTCTTTTTTTGCTTGTCTTGTGCTTTTCTCTTTTCTTTGTTTCTTTTCGTTTCTTTTTTTAATTAAAAAACTACATTAATATGGTAATTTCAATGATAAGAAATAACAAAACACCCTAACATTAACCAACCAACACATATGTACACCCAACACTTACACTTTTGTACATCCACAGACTCACCAATCACAAATGCTCCACTAGCTTTATAACTTGATAAGACATCTGGTTAGGTTTAAAAGCATAAAATGTGGTTTATACAAAAAGAAAGGTATATAGCTCAGAAGTGGCTTATTAAAAAGGAAAGTCATATAATGGGTAGGCTATTTGGCTAATGTAGTTCGGAAAAGAAAAGAATGCCTAATCATATCCATGTTAATGCATGTGATAAAAATGTGGTCTCGAATAGAAATTCAAGGCAAATTCAGGACGCATATATCATGAAGGTCACACATTATCAGAAGTCAATAAGACTGATATGAATATGTCAGTCAAATGAGGCTCAAAATCTCGCTGGCTTTGCCTACCACTAGTCTCTACTTTTTTAAAGATAATGCACATTGACCAATCACAAGAGTAAAAATACATGCTAAAGTTGCTACGAAATTTTCTAAGTCAATTCACACTCTAATCATGACTATATAATCCCAGAACCAACAGAAAGGAGAAAATGTTTATTTTCTTATTTTATTCTTTCTCTCATTTTGATTTAAACCTTAAAACAAGAAAGAAACAAACCAACAAAGAACACACATGCATATAAAAAGAAATGTAAAAATGCAAAGAAAAGAAATTTATTTCCCTTGGGTTGCCTCCCAAGAATCACCTTTGTTTGGGGTCACTGGCTCGACTCTATATTTCGTCCTCACATGACAAAATTGTGATCTTCAATTGTCACATGTGGCTCCTCCACGTGAGGTTCTTCTGGATAGGGCCTTGGTTGATAATCGTTTACCTCCAGTATCTTCCCTATTTTCAGATTCTTTATGTCTACTGAGTCCTCACACTTTTGAAATAATTTGAATGACTCCTTGCCTTTTTCTTCTTTGTTTAATTCTTCCAACCTGCTAGGTAAAGGTGAAGGGTTAGTCTCAATAATAATTATGAACTCAGTTTTTACCTCTGAGCTAAAAGATGTATCTTTTTCTACTTTAAGTTCCTCCTCACTTCTTCGACACAAGCAACTCCTTGAGGATTGAACTCAAAATTCTCAAGCTTCTCATCACTCTGTAAGGTTTCTGCACTAACGTCCATTGGGTATACCTCAGGTTGATATAACTGCTCCTCTTCTATTTGTTATTCTAGGTAGTCGATCCTCGCTGCCATCTAACCCATTTGGCTTGCCATGTTCTGGTTTCTAGATATTATATGGTTCATTTCTTGCTGGAACTGTTGGGTATTCTATTGAAGTTGTTGCATACTCTCTTGAAGCTGCTGAATACTCTGTTGAAATTGAAGATTGTTAGCATTCATAACATTCATCAATTCCTCCAGTGATTTACGTGATTTTTGACAAGAAGCTTCTGGTCCACACGGGAATAGCTATGTGTCTTGTAAACTATCATATAAATAATTCTAATGGTTATCCCATCCATAACCAAAGTTAGGTTGATCAGTCCAACCTTGGTTATAGGATTGAGAGTAAGAATTAAAGAAAAATTACTTCCATCCATGAAATTTTTTAATTTTTTTCCAAACACGAAATAGAAAAATGAAAGGAACACGAAAATAACTAAAAATAAATCAATTACGAATAAATATATATGAAACATCAATTAAAATCACAAACAATAACCAAAACACTGTACTCCTTGACAAGTCGTAACGCTATTCAAAATAAAATAACTAGACCTACTACTATAGTAGTGGTGAGTCTAGGTCGATCCCTCAGAGAGAGTATGTAAAGTTTATGAAATGAAATTAACTGATGATTAGGTTTAACAGTTTGGATTTTAAAATAAGAAAATAAAATGAAACTAGACTAATAAAAACAAATTAAAGACAACATACGAAAAAGATAAAAGTGGGAAATTCGGTAGGGACTCGGTTCTTTGGTTTAATATCAGCATACACCCTAATTTAGCATATTTCATTGATTTATTGTTCTCAAAGTGCTTCTAGAAACTATTAATTGTGAGTTAATAATTAACCCGATTTTTCCTTTAGGCTTTATTTAATCAAGATACGATCGTTAATTAAACCTAACCACCGAATAACCCAGGATACGATCTCTATATTTGATTAGGCAGTAACATTACAAATTAGGAAAATCGATTAATCAAGGCAATAACCATATACGATGCATCATTTAACCTAGGTCATGTTATCCTTAATGATTGCAAATCATTAGTTGCTACACATGAATTTCAACATAACAATTACGGATTATATCGAAATTCTAGCAATGGGTTTACAAATAAATGATTCAATGAACTCATTAAAATCATCCTTTCATAATACCTAATGGGTTCAAACATAAATAACCGAACAATAACGTAAATTCGATTATCCATACACAAAACCCAAATCAATTAACACAAGATACCATAATCGATTCCTAATGAAAGAAAGAAACAAAAAATAATAAAAAATGCTTAACTTGTGTCGTCGACGTCGATGTCGATGTCGTTTCTGAATCGGTGTCGAAAACTTAGCCTTCCATGGATCTCTCCCAAAAATGGTTTAGTTTACTCAAATAACCCTACCGAAGACCACCTTGTTTTTTGCGCCTCCCTTCTCTCGTAGCTCTCTTCACGCTAGCTTCCTCGATACTATTTGGTGATGGATGAACAAAGATGATGGACCACCCTACTATTCACCTTTCTTTAAAGACCTAAGTTGTTACTGTGTGTTTTAAGTAAAATGCATAAATTAAACACACAACATCTGTGTTGAACGCAGACGTTGTCTGCGTTTAACGCACAATGCCTGCGTTAAATGCAGACAATGCAAACGTATGTGTTAAACGCAGACGTAGACATTTTAGTCTACTGTGCCGCCATTTTTACCTTGGCATCCTAATCTATTGCTGCGTCGTTTTGCTCTACTTGCTATTGTGTTGATTTTGGTTTCTTCCATGTGCATGCATGTCATTTTGTCCTTTAAATCCTAACTACCACATGCATTTTGCTCTCCTATAATTTCTTCATTTTTCCATCAAGCACTTTTAATTATTCTTCTTTGTATTTATTTTTTCTTGTCTTTTAATTTTCTTCTTCTTGCTCTATGAAGACAAGTGAAAATTAATCTTTGGGAAACAACCTAAATGTAGTGGTTTCGACTCACTTTAATTTATTTGCTTCCAAATTGTACCTAAAATCATATATGAATTAAAGTGAGTATCTTAAGCATTTTTGTATAATTAATCGCTACGTGTAAATGAATAAATCTATTGACAATTAAACACATATCAATATATCTAGAAATTGTCGTTGTTTCTCAAGAATATTGGGTTGTAATTGTACGAAACCATTATGAAATTCTATTCTTAAATATTCAATAAATTGTTGTGCTAATTTAAATTTTCTTTTTACTGAGAACTAATCCTGTTATTTTATAACGGGTGAGAACTAATTTAAATTTTTGTAAATGATCATCTTTATCTTTATTAGAGAAGATAATTATATCATGAATATAAGCTAACGTGAAGTCTTCGAGTCCTTCTAAATTATTATCCATAAATGGTAATCCAATTGGTGCTTGTTTCAATCCAAATGGTAATAGATTCCATTGATAATGTTTTTGTGGAGGACATGAAAAAGAAGTTAATGGTTTTGATTATAACTAGTTTTAATATTGTATTTAGTAAATCTATATAAATATTTTAAATCTGTCTAAATGAGAAATTCGACAGGTAATAAATCTACTTTCCATTTTTGTAGTGTTTTTATACATGTAAGTGTTTCGTTTTCATGAATTGGATATTTTCTTTCAGTGGGATTAAAAGTTCTTGAGAAACTACAATAATTTCCAAATATATTAAAAAACATTACATAAGTTTAAAAATTTCTTGGATTATTAAATTATATATCTGACCAAGGATTTCTAAAAGATTTAGCTAAAGAAAGAAAAAGGTAACGAATAAGATGTAGCATAAAATATCAATGGACATAGATCGATGAAGATACAATTACGGTACATATATTAAAAAATCTTAGTAAAATTTACATAAACCAGTTAAGAACGACCATTAGCCTCCTCTAAAAACAACAAGCACCTACAATTCAAACAATCACACCATAATGACTTTCTCAATCAACTAGTCCACCTATTACATCTACGTTAAACAAACAAGACACCCACCACAAATAACCACTCTTATGTCTCAATAGAAACAAGATATGTCCAACTCAAAAACCTATTTTATATTCAATGGATCTATGGCAGGAATTTATGGCGAATGACATAAAACTTCCATTCATATTACTGGAAAACCCTCAATCATTTATCGCAACTATTCAAACAGGACTGAAGCCAAAAAATCTCCTAAATAATTCACAGAACCATCATTAAAAAATTGGAATAAGCCAACACATCACATGCGTATGACACTTGTAATGTTACTTCTAACATTAGTCAAACATTACATCATGCATGCATAAGATAATCACTTTAACAACAAGTGTCATGCATCTCATACATATGGAAACATCTCATCTTGCATGTGGATGCATAAAATTTATAAAAACAATTTTTATAAAAATTAATATAGAATTTACATGCATGCATGTTCATCATTTCCAAAATTTCCAAAACTTCATACATGCGTAAGGCTGAAACTAAATTCGTAATAAAATAGCAAATGACATTCAATTGTATTTTCTTTTCACAGAAACATAATATAACACCTTATAAACATTCTTGCAGAAGAAAATAAGATTTTTTTTTAGAATTAATATGAAAAATTTCAAAATCAGCACATGCGTTTAGTTTTTCAGAAATTCCCAAAAATCAACATATGAATAGTCTGGATATTAATTCGAAATAAAATATCAAATGACATTCAATTATAATTTCCTTTGACAGAAACATAATATAACATCTTATAAACATTTTGGGGAAAGAAAATCAGAATTTTTTTAAATACAATTTACACAAATTATTCCAAATCAACATGCATGTAAGTCATAACCCAGCAAACACTTTGCACATGTTCAATACATCATCTATTACACGCATAAACATTACTCTGATACCAGTATTTGGTTAGCTATCGTTGTATGCATCAAATGCATGCAAATGCAGCGGAAGTGTTAGAATCAAGATTCTGTCACCATGACAACCCAAAAAATATAGAATCAAACATGCATGCATGGATATGTAAAAGAACATGAAATATAAAAAACTTTTACCTTATGTTTCTCCTCCTTTCTTGTTTCTTCTCCTTGTTTGGGTTGTTGAAAACACTAAACCCTTCCTTAATCACTCAAAAACACGCAAAGAAGATGAAGAAACAATGTATAAGGGTGATTTGAGCACCAAACTAGATGAGTTCTAGTAGATGATAGAAGATAAATCAATAATCTTATTGCATGCACTTTGATGCATGCAATAATTACATGAATTACAGGAACATGACTCAAGACACCTCTCTCTCACTCTAGAATTGTTCTAGAGCCCTTATGCTCTCACTTGTGTGTGTAAGAAGTGGTAGAACCTTTTGTACATTCACTTATGTACCCATTCATGCCCTCTATCACGATAGTGGCTCGCCTTCGGCCACGATCGTGGCCTATGAGTCATGATCGTGGCCTGCTTAAATTTGGCCATACACATTATGTTTTTCATCCAATCTTTTATGCGTATGATCCTTAGGTTTTTGGTTATTTTAGGCACTTGAAGTAACCCTTAATTCAATCAAATCATAAAAGGTTTTATGATGCTAATTTGCCAGAATATAAGTGGATTAACACATGAATACTTCGATAGTTAATTATCCAACTTATGAACCTTTCCATAGATAATTACCATGTAATTTGTCCTTTCACCATTATATACCCCACTTGGTTCGGAGTATGGGCTATGTGTTAACTTCCACAAGATTGACTACATCACATCTAGTCCAAGTGATGTTAGTTCTTGTCCTATGATTTCATTACTCTTATGTGTCATTGAAGACTCTCTTCATGACACATAACTTCTCTGGCCAGAGACTCCCGAGTAATGACCCTAATAAAAGGCTGTGGGTATCATGTCCTTCTATCAGGAGTGGTGAATACTTTATTGGCTACCCAATTATCTTTGAATACCAATAGCTGTGCCTAATCACCACGCTAATAGTAACCTCGTCTTAAGGTAATAAGGAATGATGTCAAAGTTTAGGATTAATATCCAAGATATCCTTGAGTACCTCAAGTCTAAGGATATTTGCATTATTGCTATGATGAGATTAATCATCAACAGTCATTAGGTCAACCATATGATAATCTTATGGCAGGTCATCCAATGTACTTACTACTCTTAGTAAGCATCCACATGTTAACACTAAACATCTCATGCTTATAGTTTGTGAGATCCGCTGCTTGATTAAATCAAGGAGTATAACATGTGCTAATTTGTCTAAATTAATAATGTCTTGTCTTATTAATCCTATGACTAGGGATTATTTAGATACTAATATAATTAAACATGATAAGAATCTCATTATCATGATCTCATTTTGATTTCCTTTATGCTATGTTTTGTATCATGGACTTCATTAATTCAATTTAAGATCAATATCAATTCATATATAAAAGAATATCAAATTAATGAAAAATGCCTTTTGCTTTATTAATCAAAATAAAGTTTGTACAAAAGTGCTAAAGGTGATTGCCTTTAGATCACTACTCTAACAATCTCTCACTTACACTAAAGTCAATCGCCTTTGTATTTAATACCATAGGCGAGTACACAAGAATCAAATTTTATTTGAAAAAGTGGCCTATTCAAAGGATCAACGATGTTCTGATCTATGGGCACTCTCTTAATCTTCACATCACCTTTTTAAATTATTTGCCTTATTAGGTGATATATTTTGAGTACGTGCTTGGACCTCTGATGAGACCTTGGTTTTTTAGCTTGAGCAATAGCCCCATTGTTGTCACAGTAAAACAATATTGGGTCTACTATACTTGGAACCACTTCAAGTTCCATAACTAACTTCTTGATTCAAATAGCATCTTTTGCCGCTTTCGTAGCTGCAATGTACTCTAACTCAGCCATCGAATCTGCAGTCATCTCTTATTTGGAACTCTTCCAATTGACTGCTCCACCATTCAGTATGAAAACATAACCTGATTGAGATTTGGATTCATCTTGTTCAGATTGAAAACTAGCATCTGTATGCCTACTCACTACGAGATCTCCATTTCCATATATCAAGAATACATCCTTAGTCCTTATCAAGTACTTTAAGATATTCTTGACAGCTACCTAGTGACCCTCACTAGGATCCGATTGATATCTGCTCATAACACTTAGACCATACTATATATCGGGTCTTGTACATAACATAGCATACATGATTGATCATACTATCGAAGCATACGGGATCATACTTATGCGAGTCCTCTCATCTTATGTATTAGGACATATAAATTTCGAGAATTTTATCCCATGAGTCATAGGAAGAAACCCTCTCTTGGACTACTCCATGCTAAACC
This sequence comes from Erythroxylum longipes, assembly GCA_027563885.1. Classification (NCBI taxonomy): domain Eukaryota; kingdom Viridiplantae; phylum Streptophyta; class Magnoliopsida; order Malpighiales; family Erythroxylaceae; genus Erythroxylum; species Erythroxylum longipes. The sequence goes on from JAOQMS010069245.1 coordinate 12,640, forward strand.
TATTTAACACTTTGTCTACGTATGTTAACTGTGAAAGACCTAGCAACTTCCTTAATCTATCTCTATAGATCTTTATTCCCAATATATAAGTTGCTTCTCCAAGTTTTTTCATGGAAAAATTCTTGGAAAACCAAAATTTGATTGATTGCAAACTTGAGACATCATTTCCCATCAACAATATGTCATCCACATTAAGGAATATGATAGCACTCCCACTTAACTTCTTGTACACACAAGGTTCATTAGGATTTTGAGAGAAACCAAATTTTTTGATTGTCTCATCAAATCAGATGTTCCAACTCCTAGATGCTTGCTTCAATCAATAAATGGATTTTTGAAGCTTGCATACCTTTTTGCCATCTCTGGATATGAAGCCCTCAGGTTATATCATATATACATCCTTAACTAGGTTTCCATTTAGGAAAGCCGTTTTCACATCCATCTGCCATATTTCATAATCATAATAAGTAGCAATGGCTAGAAGTATTCTAATGGATTTAAGCATAGCTACAGGGCTAAATGTCTCGTCATAGTCAATCCTTTGTCTTTGACGATAACCTTTAGTGACTAACCTCTCTTTATAGGTAATTACATTACTTTCCATGTTGATTTTCTTCTTGAAAATCCATTTACACCCGATGGGTTTTAACCCTTCGGGTGGGTCAACCAAAGTTTATACTTGGTTTTCATACATGGAATCCATTTCGAACTTCATGACTTGAAGCTATTTTCAGATTCTAAACTCTTCAGAGCCTCTTCATAGGTTATAGGCTCATCATCCTCTATGAGCAATACATTATTGTGTTCACTAACAAGAAATCTATCTCTCTGAAACATTGCGTATCCTACTTGACCTACGAACATTTTATGTGTTAGAAGGTTCAACTATTATCTCATTTATGTGAACAGTAATTTCGAGTTCAGGCAATTGATTGGGCCTGTTTGAGCATCATAAACTTCATCAAGTTCAACTTTGCTCCTACTGTCTTCTCTTAGAAGAAGCTATTTCTAAAAAGACAACATGCTTTGATACAAACACATTTTTCTCTAAAGCTTTATAGAATTGACATCCAATTGTTTCCTTAGGATATCCTATAAACAGACAATTATCATATTTAGCTTCAAGCTTATCTGATTGAATCGGCTTCACATAAGCCGGACAACCCTAAACTTTCATATGAGAAAGATATGGTCTTTTCTTAATCCATATCTTATATGGAGTAACTTCAACTACCTTTTAAGGGACTTTGTTTGTCACATAAACAACAGTCTCGAGTTCATAAACCTAAAAGCATTTCGGTAGATCTACTAAGCCCATCATTTACCTTACCATGTCTAACAAAGTTCGTTTCTCCTTTCAGCCACACCATTATATTCTGGTGTGTAAGGTGGAGTTCACTGGGATACTATCCCATTATCTCTGAGATAAGTTAGAAATTCCTCATTTAAGTATTCACCACCTTGATATGGTCGAAGTGTCTTAATACTTACACCGAGTTGTTTCTCCACTTCATGTCTAAATTGTTTGAACATTTTAAATGTTTCAGACTTGTATCTCATTAGACACACATACTCATATCATGAATAATCATCGATAAAAGTAATGAAGTACACAAAACCACCTCTGGCATGAAAAGACATCGTACCACATGCATCAAAATGTATTAGGTCTCATAAACTATTCATTCGTTCACCTTTTCCTTTAAAAGGTAATTTAGTCATCTTGCCTAACAAGCAAGATTCACACGTGTCATATAATTCATAATCAAATGACCCTAGGCTACTATTCTTATGTAGCTTAATCATGTGTTTCTCACTTATATAGCCAAGTCGACAATGCCATAAGTAAGATGGTTTTAAGTTATCTCGTTTTTGTCTTTTATTGTCATTGATATTTAAATTGGATTAGACATATCTAATATGCAAATTCCATTGCACAATGTAGCAGTACCATACAACATTTCATTCAACTTAATTGAACAAGCATTGCTTGAAAAAATTAAATGAAATCCTGCTTTATTAAGACATGAAATAGATACAATGTTTTTAGTCACAATAGGGTACATAATAGCAATTTTCCAAAACTAACTCTACCCACTAGGAAGATACAAAACATATGTCCCTACGGCTAATGCAGCAACTCTTGCTCCATTTCCCACACTTAGGTCCATCTCTCCCTTCTTAAGCAGTCTAATATCCTTGAGACCTTGCATATCAACACATATGTGTGAACCACATCCAGTATCTAATACCTAAATATTATGATCAGAAATAGTATTAACGTCAATGAAAAATATATTACCTAAAGTAGACGGTGGGGCATCTAATGCCTTCTTCTGCTTCTATAACTCTAGATAAGCTTTGCAGTTCCTCTTTCAATGTCCTTCCTTGTTATAATGGAAGCATATCCCCTTTGGTGCTATCTCCGTTACCTTCTTCTTGGCTACACCTCCCACTAGCTTCTTGGACTTCTTCTTCTTCTTTTGGTTCTTCTTTCTTGAACTAGAAGCAGAGTCCACCAGAATCACAGCCTTACTATCTTTCTTGACAGTTTGCTCAACTGTTTCGAGTAGTTTAATTAGCTCAGGTATTGTTGTGGATATTTGACTCATCCGATAGTTAAGCACAAACTGTGAATAACAATCGGTCAAACCAGTTAGAATTAAGTCTGTACTTAATTCATGATCCATTATGAAGCCCAAACTGGCTTATCTCTTAATGTATTCATTCATTTTCAACGCATACTGTACTGGAGATGATCCCTCAACCATATTAGAAAAAAAAGCGACCTCAAGGTCTCGAAGCTTTCAGACCGAGCTTGCTCATCAAACAATTCCTCAGATGGTAGACTATGGTATGAGCATCCATAGCCTTATACTACTTCTACAGTTTTGGTGACATAGTGGCTAGTATTATACAGCTAGCCAACTCACTATCATCTAGTAGCTTTTTATAAGCTTTCTAATCTTCATCTGATGCATTGACAGTAGGGGAATTGGGAAGTGGTTCATCTGGGACGTATCCTAGTTTTTCAGATTTGAGAACAATTCTTAAATTCCATAGCCAATCTAAGAAGTTTGGTCCCGTGAGTTTGTTAGATCTAACAGGGATCATAAGTTCATGCTAGAAAACATCGTGCGATCCAATAACATAGAAGAAAGAGAGAAAGTGTTAGAATGTGCATTAATGCATATCGATAAGGACTTTAATAACCTGCATTATAGGTCCCATTATTCTTATTCAAATCTATAGCCCTCACTATGAATTCAAGAAAACTTATAGTTTTCTTAATGCGTCGATATCTGGTATCACCAAGAATGACCTTGGGTTTGCCCAACAAGCCACCTTAGGTCAATCGGTAGGTATCATTCATACCAATTGCATTCAATTATGAAACTATTGACTTGTGCCATCAACTGTTGATTTAGCACACTCATTAGGTTATCAACTCTTGATTTGTATACATCCCATGTATATAACCCAACTTCTCCTGTATCCAAGTTGACCTTTGGTTTGCCCAACAAATCAATGGTTCCAGTTAAGACCAACCCATTAATCCAGAAATCTAATTTCTATGGTTTAAACATATTCGTGTAGAGCGAGCTTGGGTTTGCCCAACAACCCAACTTTAAAAAAAACTCCAGTTCTTGCCATATCAATGGAAGGCGTAAGTCCTAATATTTGGTTGAGGGATTTGTCCTTTGGTCTCATCACTACTTGGATGATCTTGAATATGTATATCACATATATACATTGAGATTATGGATAACTCAATTTAATTGAGCCTAAGTCCATAACTACCCTTAAAATGAATGTAATACATGTATCATACAAAAGAGGTTTAATTTAGATTGTGACTTGACTATGTATCTAAATTTCGTGATTCGATTCAACTCTTGAACCCAATCAAGTACTAGTGTTAGTATTGTCTAATTCAAATTATGAATATGATTCAATTAGGAACCCTAAAATTCAATTATTTTGATGTCTAGATTAAACACTTTAATCCTAGTTTATATGCCTTTATCTAGTCACATTAGAAATGCTATGCTCTACTTGTATTAATTCTAAATTAATCCCTGGGGGTTTTCAAAATTTTCTTACATCAATTAGTCATATATAATAACCCTAGGTCATTCCAAATTTATCTAAATAGTTTCGGCACATGCCAAAAGTATCTTGACGCCCAAAATCATCAAGATAAATAAATTAACCCACTAGACACTAAAGGGACCGATTTGATGTTCGAAAAATTTTCGGAGCCCTAATTTCAAGCATATGCATTAAGCATATTATTGTTATCAAAATAATACATTTCTTATCATATAAGAACCTTATTTAGGTCTCATAACCGAAATACATACATTATAAGTCATTAAGTAAGTCAACTCCATCAACTTTCAATAAGTTGACCAATGTTGACTCTGACTTTATTTATTAATTGAATCAAATTCAATTAATTCTGGAAAATTTCCAAAGTATTATGCACATTCTAAATGTGTCTAATAAAAAAATTCTAGAAACTAATTCCCAGGATTTATTTATTAAAAAACTAGAATAAGCCAACACAACACATGTGTATGATACTTGTCATGTTAATTCTAACACTAGTCAAACACTACATCATGCATGCATAAGATAATCACTTTAACAACAAGTGTCATGCATCCCATAGATGTGACAACATCTCAGCTTGTATATGCATGTATAAAATTTATAAAAATAATTTTTATAAAAATTAATATTAAATTTACATGCATGCGTATTCATCACATTTCTAGAATTTTCAGAACTTCATATATGCATAAGGATGAAACTAAATTCATAATAAAATAGCAAATGACATTAAATTGCATTTTCCTTTTATAGAAACATAACATAACACCTTATAAAAATTTCCGTGAAAGAAAATCAGAAAAATTTCTAGAATTAATATGAAAATTTGAAAATCAACACATGCATTAAAATTTTCAGAAATTCTTAGAAATCAACATATGAATAGTTTGGATATTAATTCTTCGAAATAAAATAGCAATTGACATTCAATTGCAATTTCCTTTGGCAAAAACATAATATAACATGTTATAAACTTTTTGGAGAAACAAAATCAGAAATTTTTTTTCTACAATTTACACAAATTATTCCAAATCAACATGTATATCAGTCACAACCCAGCAAACACTTTACACATGTTCAATACATCATCTATTACACGCATAAACATTGCTTTGATACCACTGTTGGGTTAGCCATGGTTGCATACAACACATGCATGCGAATGTAGCAAAAGTGTTGGAATCAAGATTTTGACACCATGACAACTCAAAACCACAAAATCAAACATGCATGCATGGATATGTAAAAGAGCATGAAATATAAAAAACTTTTACCTTATGTTTCTCCTCCTTTCTTATTTCTTCTCCTTTTTTGGGATATTGTAAACACCAAACCCTTCCTTGATTACCCAAGAAAACGTAAAGAAAATGACAATTACTGTGAAATTCGCCCTTTCAATATATTATACCCCACTTGGTTTGTAGTATGAGCTATGTGTCAAATCCTACTAGATTGACTACGCCACATCTAGTCCAAGTGATGTTAGTTCTTGTCCTAGGATCTCATTACTCTTATGTTTCATTAAAGACTCTCTTCATGACACATAAGAGTAATGAGATCCTAGGATAAGAACTAACATCACTTGGACTAGATGTGCATGACACATAACTGCTCTGGCCAAAGACTCCTGAGTAATGACCCCGACAAGAGGTCGTGGGTATCATATCCTTCTATTAGGAGTGGTGAATCCTTTATTGGCTAGCCAATTACCTTTGAATACCAATAACTATGGCCAATCACTACCCTATGAGTGACTTCGTCTTGAGGTAGCAAGGAATGATGTCAAAGCACAGTATTAATATCCATGATATCCTTGAGTGCCTCAAGTCTAAAGATATTTACACCATTGCTATAATGAGATTAATAATTGACATTTGATAGATCAACCATATGATAATCTTATAGTAGGTCATTCGATGTACTTACTACTCTTAATAAGCATCCATATGTTAATTCTAAACATCTCATGCTTATAATTTGTGAGATCCACTGCTTGATCAAATCAAAGGAGTATAACATGTGCTAGTTTGTGTAGATTAATAATGTCCTATCTTATTAATCCTATGACTAGGGATTATTTAGATACTAACATAATTACACATGATAGGAATCTCATTATCATGATCTCATCATGATTTCCTTCATGCTATGTTTTGTATCACGGACTTCATTAATTCGATTTAAGATCAATATCAATTCATATATAAACAAATATCAAATTAATAAAAAAATATCTTTAGCTTTATTAACCAAAATAAAGTTTGTACAAAAGTGCTAAGGGTGATTGCGTTTAAAGCACTACTTTAACATGAATATATATGTCAAATGTTATAGGTGAATGAATATGATGTTAATGTTTTGATTAATACATAATTCAAAGTGCCTAGCCATGAAATGCATAGGTTAGTATGTTGGCACAACTTGAATGATTGATGTTTGTGGTTAAATTGATTTCAGAAAGTTAGATGTCATTGTCTCATTCATTGAATGCATATGTTTATGTGTGGTTTAATTTCATAAAGTTAGATCTCATTTGTATTGTTTTGTTTTTGTTTGAGGGCTAGCAAAAGTTTTAAGTGTGAGGATGTTGATAAGTGTAGTTTATACTATGTTTTGATAGGAGTTTTAATATGTTTATAGGTATTTATTAGATGATTGTTGCATGTATAGACTTATAATTATATTAATGTGAGTGTTTGTGTTGTTTTAAATAAGTTTTCAATCTTAATTATATATTTCTTGAGGTTTTTGATGTGTTTGTTAGTGTTAGAAATTAGATAGGTAAAGAACAAAAGATTTGAATGTGCATGTAGCTGGTTAGGCAAGGTTATGATTATGACTCTCATGTCACGATCGTGATAGAAGAGAAATACCTAGAGTCCATTGTCATGATCGTGACAGAGAGCAATTTCACAGAGTCACGATTGTGACAGAAGCTTCCCAGTGTAACTTTTTTCATCTATTTTAGGGTTCGGGGGTATTTTTAGAGCCGATCAAGAGGCAAAAACCCTAGTTACACCCCAAAACCCTCACAAAATATTTAAGAACCTTATGAAGCCTTAAAAACGCATTCATCGTCTTGCAAAAGTGGATCAAATTTTACCACAAGCAGAATGAAATTTTATTCTCTTTTTCATAAGGAAAATCCATAGCTTCCTCTGACAAAAATTTGGATTAACTTGAAAATGATATCTTAAAGATGCAATGATATGGTTCTGACTGTATTTGGGCAAACCAAAACTGGGGATCGACAACCAAAAAAAAGGCAATGTAAATCTCATGCTTCTAAGTCTTTTCTGTTTTCAAATTCACTATTAGGTTTGTAGAAAACCATTTTAAACAGAGTAGCCTATCCTTCTCACGCTTCAATCTCACTACCTCCCAAGTCTTTGTTGTTTGTAACTTCACTATTATCTCCGAAAATCTCAATTCTCACATCTCTTTTTTGCTACAAGCTCTTTACCATATATTCCTTTTTCACCAACATGAAGAACAACTTCATATTCACAAACATCTCACTCACAAAAAATAAAAAATGGGTGGAAAACAAGAAACTAAAAAGACAATTAACAATAAAAACCATAAAAAGATATGCGAACCAACAAAAATTAGAAAAGTTTTCGAAAATTGACCTCATGAAAAACCCAAAATCAGTCACTTTTTTCACCTATAGTAATCCAGTCTAAAAACGCTTCGTGTGGGCCACCGTTGCCATTGACGTTGTTTGCAACTTCTCAACAATCACTCTAATTAGTAAGGTCACATGTTCTAAAGAAAGAATCCAAAAGGAAAAAAACAGATGAGAGGGAAAAAAGGAGTTTGGGACAACAAAATATATGTAATGAGTAGTATGTTGCATGATGGGTTTACTAAAGACAGAAACAGGAATCAGTTGATTTTCTATCAAAGAAAATATGTTCCAAAAATATAGAGAAACGTTATTTTCTTGTTTCCGTAAAACTGTTGTGGCTTTTTAATTTTCATAAACAAGAAATCTCAACAAACATAGACAAACATGTTTTACGAAAATGACAAAAGAAAACAGAACAAAAAAACAGAAACAAACCCTTAGCTTATCGTTTGACATTGCCCTCACATTTGGAGATGCATCTATTTTTTCATATAAGCTTATTAAAGTCCTATCATGATGATAAACAGGAGTTGAGTAAGGGTGAGTCGAGGAGAGCACCCACGACCATCACTACTTCTCATACGCGCAAGGTAGCGGAAATTTTGGCACATCGTGTTATATCGAGGAGGTATTCCTATCTAAGCTATGTGGAGAACTTTGTGAAATGGAAGGGATTTCCTAATAGTGAGGCGAGTCGGGAGCATGAGCTCACATTATAGGACTAGAAGGATATGATCGTGGCCTACAAGGAGGACACATTGAGGGCGTCGCCAAAATGAGTGGCGTAGAATGTTACGTTCTGCATGTTTCAAAGCCCACAAGATGAGGTTTGGGTTCAAAAAATTATTATAGAGCATCTTGGAATATTTAAGAAGATTCTGGAAGCTTTTGGAATATGGTAAAAGCTTATAGAAGACCATGGAAGCTTCTAGAACATGGTATAAAACTTTGGAAGCTTGTGGAAGCTTATGGAACATTGTGGAACAATATGGAACATTATATAAGCTTGTAAAATGTTGTAGATATGTACATAATGCACATAAAGTATGTAGAGTATTGTATAGAATTATAGATGATGATTGTGAGCCCTTGGATCAAATGAATCCTGACTATCCATTAAGGAGGTGGAAGGCTATAAATAGCCAAGGGGAGTTCATTTGTAAAATGCATAGAAGTTCTTAGCAATTGCCTTGTACAGCTTTCTTGAGCAATCAAAGCATTCTTTACATTTCCTTATTCCTGTTCTTATTTTATCTTGCATCTTTACTAACTTGTGCTAGTTTTACTTCTAGCATTCGAGGGAGAGGCTGACTTAGTTGCCAGACGTACAACTAAGTGACGTGCGGTTTGTTGATAAAAGACCAAGTCTATGACAACATACTTTGGCAATAAATCAAGAGAGTAAGTCAAAAGTAATATAATTAATTTGTGTAACGAGAGTCGGTGATTTAATATGTCACAGGATTACAAATTAACGATCATTCAAAAAGAGATCTTGTGTGAGAACTTGATTATTCAATAGATAGCTTCAAACCCAAGTGAAATGTTAGGAAAGTTTTGTGGATCGAAAGGTCACAAAATCTAGAATTTTCATATTGAATTAGGGTCAATTGGTTAGGTCTTGATAGAGAGTAATAAAAAAATTAGATGATCTAAAATCGACTCTTAATTGAATCAATAATTGTTAGGGGAACAAAATAATGAAAGAATAGATCCTATACATTCATCCTTGACCATCTTTAATTAATTGTAGCAGCTCACTTGATAGTTGTTATTTGATTGTTTTTATTTTCTATTATTATTTCTCTCAAACCATCTTTTACTACATTAGATAAAGTTAGGTTCAATAAGTTTTACTTGTTACTCGTAGGATCGATAACTTTTGATACTACAAGTTTACAATCCGTATATTTGCAAATATTGAGAGTTTTATTATAAATAAAACTTGCCGAACAAGTGTTACTGTGAAATCCAATAAAGTGGTCCTGCTAACATTCCTTTCATCGTACCTGAAATCCTCATAAGTCCATGAGTATCCATCGAAGTTACTCCTATATGATCATCAAAGTCTCCTTTTAAAATAATTCCCTTGTATGGAGGTATTTGCTGAATCACTTCATTTACCTCTTCCTAGAATTAGCCCTTAAGTTGTTCTCCCAACTCTACTTGAGGTGCATAAGTACACACCACATTTATAACGGTACCCTTCACCACAATCTTTAAGGACATAATCCTATCATTTTTCCTTTTTACCCCCCCAACAAGTTGTATTACTTCCTTGACAACAAAAATACCTACCCCATTATTTCGTCTCAAATCCCTCTGAATAGCAAAGTTTAAACTCATTAACTTCTCTTACTTTAGCCCCTATCCACCTTGTCTTCTAAATACAGGCTATATAAATCTTATACTATCTAAAGTCTCAACTAATTCTAAAAACTTCCTCGTAAGGGACGTAATGTTCTAATAACCTATTCATTATATGTCAACATCTTTTCTTCTTATACACTCGAATCTCATCAAAAGACTAGCCTTTGTACTCACATCAGAGTTCAATGTCACTACTCCTGTTTTAATGCCTAATACAAGCTAAAGAAGAAACGTCTAACAAGCCCCCAAATGACTCTAATAATAATTAAGAAAGAAAAGAAAGATTGATATTGAATCACAAAAAGGGCGTCGCAATAGACGAGTGTGAGAACCTCAAGTACACTCGACCAAACAACGGGGTAAATTAAATGATCCAAAATTGAACCACTAAAAGCAACTAGATAACTACAGAATGTTTAAGAAATTAACTCTAAATTTACACAAATATTAAGAAACAAATATTTATATGCTACCGCATCTCATTGCACATAAATAATGAACAACGTCAATCAACCTAAATGCAAAAATACCCCAAAAGCATAAAATTTACCACAAATCAACAGTTTTGCCACTCCTTCAACCGTAGGAAGTTTTAGTTCCCGGGGTCAAAGGGTCTGCACAAGAGTGACACCTAAAGAAGAAGACAATAAGTCCAGTGCGAAAATAGTGAATAGAAGGAACGATTTTCAACACCCAAAAATAATCTAGATAGTGTTTACTAACTACAATCTTCGTAAATTCT
>JAOQMS010069322.1:0-23486 GCA_027563885.1 Erythroxylum longipes
AGTGTGCATGAGGTATCAGAGTACGGATGCAAGTAAGTGAGCTAGGTTAGCAAGCAAGCATGCATGCAAGGGTTAGATTCCGAACTCAGGGTCTGATAGACATGGTATCAGAGCATGAATGGAAGCATGAACAGAAGTTAGACTCCGAAAACGGGGTCTAACAGAGTTGGTATCAGAGTAAGCAAGTAGTCATGAACAAGAGTCAGACTCCGGGATGAATTTTTAGACCGTTACAACCCCGACTTTGACCTAGAGCCTTGAAGATATAAATAGAATATGATATAATAGCCAGCAAAAGACTGAAAATAGGAGAAGAGAGAGCTAAGAGTTTGACAAAAAAGTTCCATTATGCCAATTCCAAGAGAAAACCTAAGATGACACCGAGAGATTGAGGAAGGAGACAAGGGAACAGAGACACGGTGAAGAGCTTGATGTGAAGTACTTCCCGAAACAAGAGGTTTCCCATTTTCGCCGTCCAAAATTCCATTCCCTACAGTATTTCCATTATTTCAATTTTATTCATGCATAGAATTGAAATATGTGTTGAGATTTGTTTGGTTGAATGTTGAGTTGATGTCTAAACTCACCCTTGGATTTGATTCTTGATGATTAATGAAGTTATTTGATTGTGTTTTTTATTGATTGGATTGTGATTTAAGTCTTGTTTTTAATAACTTGGCCATAGACTGAGAGGGTGAGCTAAGTGAAAATAATCAATTTGAGATAAAGAGAGTTGGATGAATTGATAGGTAAAGGATTAAATCAAACTGGTAGAATCGTGTAACGAGAGATCGAGCATAGGTTCCCGGTAGGTTAGTAGACAACTTTAGATCTAATTTAGTTTTTGAGTCGATTGGGAATTGAGGGATTAGAATTCCCATAAATTGAATTAGAGTTTATCAATTGGGGTTAAGAATTATAACTCGAGAGAGAGTAATTCACCCTGGGACCGTCTAGGCCTGTTAAGTCAATAATTGCATAATTAGTTGTGTTTCTTTAATTTCAAATTAAAATCCCCTTTCTCTCACTTGGTGATTTCTAGGTTGATTTTGAATTTGGTTGTGTGATTTCTTTTCTGTTAATTTTAGCACTTTCAATTATTACATCCGTTTATAAATTGATTTACTTTTCTGCCGTAGTTGTTAGGTTTGTGACTTAGCTGCCATTAGACTTATAACTAGTTCCCTTCCTCGTGCGATTGACATCCAAGGTGCTATGCAAATGACTCGTGCGCTTGTGGTAAGTTCCAAGGTTAAAAATATTGAAACTTAGAGCGTGTAACCTTGAGCGAACAAGTTTTTGGCGCCGTTGCCGGGGAAGGCAATTTAGTTCTGTAATTTAAGGCATTAGGTTTGTTATTTTCTTTCATTCATTTTACTTAGGATTCGTACTCTTGTATGAACGCAAGAGTTACAAGGGGTTCGAGTCATGCAACTGAGATTTCCAATTTAGACATAACATATTGGCCCTGGGTCTCGATTCGGACGTTATGGCGACTACACGCCACAATTGGGATTTAATGAAGTAATAATTAAATAAATTTGGGAATATAATTTTGTTAAAGGCAATGCATGGTGGGACTTTTTGTAATACACAATTAGTAATGAAATGTCATAATAAATTAAAATGGGGGTCGGATAACACATATAATCATTTAGAACTTAACCACTAAAATATTTTTGTCCAACATTTGTAATTGTCATGGCCATGACATAAAAATGTCAAAACTATGAATTTTCCATAGAAGTGTCATGGCCATGACACAATAATGTCACAGTCGTGACAATAGGATGAGGGATGTCGCAACTGGGACATAAAATTGTCACAACTGTGACAAATGGAGAGGAACGTCACGGTTGTGACATAAAATGGTCACAACCGTGATAATGGGAGGTTTCATGGGGGTGAGGGAAACATGCACGGGCGTGAGAGGAGTTAAAAGAGTCATAGGCATGAGTGAAACATGCACGGGCATGAGGAAGAAGAAAATGAAGAAGAGATTCGTGACTTTCTAGTCGCACTCCCTCCCTTCAAACCATCATAAATTGCAACTCTGAAATCCAAAAATTTAAAACTTTATGTCGTTAGAAAGATAAGAAAAAGATCTACAACTTTCATATCTACACTGTTGTCTAATTTTGCCTAGATCTGTGCAGTTTATGCTCTTAAAATTTTATACTGCATTTTAACCCTTATTCACTGTTTTCATTCATCTGCTATCAACATTTATATATATATATATATGCAAAACCAGTAACTGCAACCGCAAGACCCGAATCTAACATTCAATTCCATACATACAACGTCCAATCTAAACAATTTTACTTTAGAAATTCCATCCAAGACTCATCACAAAAATAAAAAACTTATTCCCAGCCACAATGTCAATGCAACAGAAAAGAAAATTCTGCACATAAGCATAAGATAATTTCTGCAACTTTTACTATAAACTTTCAGTGAAACAAAGTCTTAGTACAACTTCAAATTTCATATCCAAACCAAAACAATAGCAAAATACAAAATACAATCATGAATGTTTATGCTTAATATGCTTCTAAAGTACCAAAGTGATCTGAACTAACTAATTAAGTTACAAATGTTAAAGATCCTTGGAGTCTGTCGAAGTTTTGCAAAGTTTATTATTGATCTACTTTTTCTTCATCTTAGGAGTGGAAAAATAGTGGGGTGGCTAGGAAGCTCGATGGATAATATGTTTATAGCTAGTGATAACGAAGCCCACACATTCAAGTATATATATATCACATGCTAAACTTAGTTGATCACATTCAAAATTTAAAACTTTCACATATATTTGAAACACATTACCACACAATATAGCTCATATTTTTGATTCAATCATCATAAAATATCATTCAAACATCTTCCATATCCACCAATTTAGGATGCAATGCACAAAGAAAATGGCTCGAGAGAATCCCGCAAAAAGAAATGGCGAAACCAAAGTTTACACCATGAACGAAATGAGTCTATTTTTTGGAGCTCATATGCCACAAGCAAGTAGCCGGGAGAAGGCTTTAAGTCGACGTGCACTTGTCGGATGAAATGGTATTTCTCTTACCCACATAAACAGATTTCATATTCGTACTTATCAAAATCATATTTTTCATACTTCTTAAGTTTCTATTTTTTTTTCTTAGCATAAAGCAACACAATTATACAAACAAACATCATATAAAATCAGAGAATGTTTTTCCCACATTCACAATAAGTCAAGACAAACAGTAATAGCATTCATTCACACAAATATTTTTGCTCATTATCATAAAACTATAAACATATTACCCACCTATTTTACTTGATACTTCTAAGATCAAGATTGCTCTTCTCCTTGCTCTTATCTTCGACTAGCTTAATTCCTTTCAAACACACATATTTTTTCATTTAATCAACATACACAAATGAGATTTCTTTAAACCTAACTATCTATAGATGAGCTTAAGCTTGATTTATTCTTGATTTATCTAACTCGAAGAAGTAAGATCTAACTAAAGTCATAAAAATCCAAGAATATAAAGCTCTTGTTCCTCTTGTTTCTCTCTCTTCATTTTCATCACATAAAACCTACTTTCTCTACTTCCTTCATCTATCAAAATAGAAAGAATAGGCAAAGAGTATTTAAAAACTCACCTAAACTTTTCCTTCTTCTTCTTCTTTCTCCTTTTTGTTTCTTTCCTATTTCTTCCCTTTCTTTCTCCTTCTCTCCTTCTAGTCTCTTCCACGACTCTCTCTTCTTCTTTTGTTTTCTTAACTCTCACAACTCTTTCTTCTCTTTGTCTTATTAATTTAAGACAAAATATTTAACTTTCCAATTTTACCTTTCCTTACTAAAAACAATTCCTACTAACTCCTCCACTTAATTTTACTTCTTTCTTTTTAATTCATGCCACCATATAAAATTCACAATATACCATATTAAACTCTAAAAATTTTCTAATTCATGAATTCTAACTTATTTTCATGCTTGATAATGTAACAAAATAAATCCTCAGAAAATCAGGACCTAACATTTCTCCCCTCCTTCAAGAATTTCATCCTCAAAATTCTTACTTGAGTCTACAAATAGGTGTGGGTACTTCTTCTTCATGACTTCCAAAGATTCCCATTTTGCTTCCTATTTTGCATGGCTCTTCCATAAAACTTTTACCAGCTTTACTGTCTTATTCCGCAAGACCTTTTTCTTTAAATCTAGGATCGCCACTAGTTGTTCTTCATAAGTTAAATCCTCCCTTAATTGAACTTCTGAAGGTTAGACTATGTGTGATGGATCCGATCTATATCTCCTTAGCATTGATACATGAAAGACATTATGAATTTAGGATAACTCTGGCGGCAAAGCTAACTTGTAGTCGAGAGGCCTAATCTTCTCAATAATCTTATAAGGGTCTATATATCTTGGACTGATTTTACCCTTTTTACCAAATCTTAATAATCCTTTCCATGGAGAAGCTCTAAGAAATACTTTGTCCCCAATTTCATATTCCATCTCCTTCCTGTGTGTGTCTATATAACTCTTCATTCTATCTGCGCCGCTTTAAGCCTTTGTTTTACCAATTTAATCTTATCAATTGTAGCTTGTACTAACTCAGGTCCTAAAAGTTTTCTTTCACCTTTGTCGTCCCAACAAATAGGGGTTTTGCACCTCCTACCATACAAAGCTTCATAAGGTGTCATTTGAATTCTAGAGTGATAAGAATTATTATAAGCAAACTCAATCAAAGGTAGGTGTTCATCCCATGAACCTTAGAAGTCCATTACACAAGCTCTTAAGATGGCCTCCAATGTCCTTATTGTCCTTTCTGATTGACCATCTGTCTGTGAATGGAAAGCTGCGTTAAAATGTAACTTGATTCCCAAAGCCTCTTGCAAACTTTCCCAAAATCTAGAAGTGAATCTAGGATCTCTATATGAGACTATGGAACTGGGAATCCCATGAAGTCTAATTATTTCGTCCATGTATTTCTTGGCTAAAGAATTCAAAGAATCTGACTGTCTAATTGGCAAGAAATGTGCGGACTTGGTTAGCCTATCAACAATCACCCATATTGCATCATGCTTCCTACTGGTCCTTGGTAATCCCATTAAGAAATCCATAGTAATCTTTTGCCATTTCTATTCAGGAATAGACAAGGGCTTAAGCCTACCAGCGGGTTCTTGATGTTCCGTTTTGACTTGTTGACATACCAAGCATTTTCCAGCATACTCAGCAACATCTTTCTTCATTCCTCGCCACCAAAAATGTTCTTTTAAATCGTTGTACATTCTTGTACTTCCCAGATGCATTGCATATAGAACATTATGCGCGTCATCCAAAATTTCATCCTTTAACTCATGCATATCTGGAATACACAGTCTATTTCCTATAACCTTCAATCCATCTTCTCTTACTTCTAATTCCGAACGCTTACCATTTTTAATTTCTTCTCTGAGCCTGCTTAAGTACTCATCTTGTTCCTACAATTATTT
Source organism: Erythroxylum longipes (assembly GCA_027563885.1). Taxonomy (NCBI): domain Eukaryota; kingdom Viridiplantae; phylum Streptophyta; class Magnoliopsida; order Malpighiales; family Erythroxylaceae; genus Erythroxylum; species Erythroxylum longipes. Next base: position 5,485 of record JAOQMS010069322.1, read on the forward strand.
AATGTTTTCCTCCATTAATGTCCTTACTCTAAAATTAGCCAATATACCATCGGATTCGACTTGTCTTAACTTCATCTTAAACTTGGCTAATTCCTTTAATAAAGGTAGATATATCGTCTTCACATATGCCACAATAGATTTCCTACTCAGTGCATCTGTTACTACATTTGCTTTCTCAGGGTGGTAGTCTATCATCAAGTCATAGTCTTTGAATAATTCTAACCACCTTCTTTGCTTCAAATTTAAGTCTTTCTGAATCATAAAATATTTAAGACTCTTGTGGTTTGTAAATACCCTGGTGGTGACTCCATATAGGAAATGTCTCCATATTTTCAATGCAAAGAGTATAGCAGCCAATTCCAAGTCATGCATGGGATAGTTCATTTCATAGGATTTTAATTGTCTAGAAGCATACGCAATCACATTATCTCCTTGCATCAGCACGAACCCTAATCCTTTCCTTGAAGCATCACTATAAACTATATACCCATTACTATTAGAAGGCAAAGTCAGAATCGGTGTAGTTGTGAGTTTCTTCTTCAGTTCCTCAAAACTCTTCTGACATTCTTCTGTCCATACGAACATCTGATTCTTCCTTGTCAATTTTTTGAGTGGAGTTGTTAAAATGGAAAAGCCTTCTACAATTTGTCTGTAGTAGCCAGCTAATCCTAAGAAACTCCTCACTTCTGCTACATTCTTGGGTGCTTCTCATTTTACAACAGCTTCTATTTTTTGTGGATCCATATGTAGTCCTTTTTCTGAAATGATGTGTCCAAGAAACGCCACTTCCCTTAGACAAAATTCACATTTATCAAATTTGGCATATAACTCTTTCTTTCTCAGTGTCTCCAAGGAAATCCTTAAATATTCTTCATGCTCCTTGTCGCTCTTAGAATAAATCAATATATCATTAATAAAAATTATGATAAATTGGTCTAGGAAAGGCTTGAAGAGGCTGTTCATTAAATCCATAAAGGCTGCAGGAGCATTAGTTAATCCAAAAGGCATAACTAAGAACTCAAAATGCCCATATCATTTTCTAAAAGCAGTCTTTAACACATCAGACTCCTTTATTCGCAATTGATGATAGCCCGATCTCAAGTATATCTTGGAGAAGACTTTTGCTCCTTGTAATTAATCAAACAAATCATCTATGCGTGGAAGGGGTTATCTATTCTTAATAGTGACATGATTGAGCTTCCTGTAATCTACACACATCCTCAAGGATCCATCTTTCTTTTTAACAAAAAAGAACTGGAGCTCCCCAAAAAGAAGAGCTAGGCCTAATAAAACCTCTCTCCAACAATTCTTCTAACTGCTCTTTAAGTTACTTCAATTCCGTCGAAGCCATTCTATAAGGTGGAATAGAGATTGTTGCATTGCCTAGAAGAAGCTCTATAGTGAACTCGATCTCTCTGTGCGGTGGTAGTCCTGATAATTCCTCTGGAAACATATCTAGAAATTCCTTGACCATTAGAATATTTTCTAACTTTTCTTCATCTGCTTTTGTGTCTACCACATATGCCAAGTATGTTTCATTCCCCTTCTTCATCATTTTCTCTACTGTTAGAGTCGAAATAAATTTAGAGGGGCTTGCTCTATTATCTCCCACAAACACTGCCTTTTTGCCTTTTTCCATCACAAACTCTACAATCTTCTGTTTATAATTTAAGTTGGCACTATATTTTTCTAAAGTATCCATGCCCAAAATCACATCCAACCCTTTCATTTCTAATGGCATTAAATCCACCACTAATGTCACCTCACCAACATGGATTTAACACCCTTAATAAACATGACTAATAATGACATAATGACCAATCAGGGTACTAACTCTCAAAGGACTATCAAGGAGACTCAAATTTCTATCATGCAAAATCATACTTGATGAAATAAATAAATGGGTAGACCCCGGATCAATTTAAAAAATAACATCATCATGAAATAATTTAACCGTACCAGTCATAACTTCAGGAGTTGCTTTTGCTTCTTCCTTCATTATTGTAAATACTCTAGCTGGTGCTTGCCCCTTTGGTCTTCCTAGAGGATTTGCCTTCTTGACAGTACCAGAACTACCCACTTCAGTTGTAGACTCAACACCCATTGTTTCAGCCCTCCTTGAAGCTTGCATCTGAGTTCCCTCTCTTCTTATATTTTGTAAACACTCCCTGGCTATGTGCCCTTTTTCTCCACAATTAAAGCAAGCTCTCGTCAGTCGATAACACTCCCCTCTATGGAATTTGCCACAGTGGTCACATTTTGGAGAGGATGGCTTGTTCCATTCTCCTCTTCTGCCTCCTCCTACAATTGAGGCTTGAAGAGAAATAGTTCTCGTCGATTTAGGTCTATTTAAGCCACTACTTTGAACCTCATACGGTTTAGGGAAAGTCTTGGCACTCTTTCCTAGCACAGGCATACTACCTCCCCTACTAAGTTGTTCTCTTCCCTTTCTCTTTCTATTCACTGCACTCTTTATGTTCTCCACATTTTCAATCCTCAGGAGAGCCTCTACCAACTGTTGAAAGTCGCAAAAATTTTGCACTACCACTTTTTCTCTGATGGGCAAATGCAAACCTGCTTCAATTCTTCGCCACTTAGCTGCTTCACTCATCATCAGCTCGGCTGCATATCTGGATAACTATGTAAACCTACGCTCATACTCACTCACCATCATCTCCCTCTGAGTGAGGTTCAAAAACTCCCTCTTCTTATGCTGAATGTACACCTAGGACAGATACTTCTTCTTATAAGCAGCTTGGAAATCAACTCATGTTAACACTGGTGGCTTAATATGGCTCCCTATTACTTTTTCCCACCAATGCAAGGCATCACCTTGTAGCAAGCTTGCAGCATACACCATCTTTTCTTCATCTTCACAATCTATCTGCTCCAATATTCTTTCAGTCTTCCTCAACCATGTCTCGTCTTCCTCTGGATCAATTGTTCCATAAAAATCCGTTGTACTATACTTCCTCAGCTTACCAAATTGTCTTCATTTCTTAGCCAGTGCTGGAGTGGTAGTGGATGGCATCTGACCCATGCCCTGAACAAAAGCTTGAACAAATGCTCGGAACATTTTAGGATCAAAAGGATTAGGCATCTGCTCAGGTGGAATAGGATACTCCTCTAGACTCATCAATACCCTCCTCTCTCAGTGGAGAATTAGGTGCAGCAGATCCTGGCATTTTACTCCTTCAATAAACTATTATCATTTAGCTTATTTTCATTTTAAATGTTATGTCCTATATGTATGTATAGTATGCATGTCACTTAATATAATCAATCAAATTAACGCAATAACAATTTATCACATAGCATAATAATTCATAACATAACATATTCTAAGCCTAGGAATCCTTAGAAACCGTGGGGTTTGATACCAAAGATATTGGCCCCGGGTCTCGATTCGGACTTCATGGCGACTACGCGCCACAATTGGGATTTAATAAAATAATAATTAAATAAATTTGGGAACATAATTTAGTTAAAGGCAATGTATGGTGGGACCTTTTGTACACAATTAGTAATGAAATGTTATAATAAATTAAAATGGGGGTCCAATAACACATATAATCACTTAGAACTTAACCATTAAAATATTTTTGTCCAACATTTGTAATTGTCATGGCCATGACATAAAAATGTCACAAACATAAATTTTCCATAGAAGTGTCATGGCTATAACACAATAATGTCACAGCTGTGAAAATTGGAGAGGGATGTCACGGTTATGACATAAAATTGTCACAATTGTGACAAATGTAGAGGTGTAAGGGAAACATGCATGGGTGTGAAAGGAGTTAAAAGAGTCAGGTGTAAGTGAAACATGCATGAGGTGAGGGAGAAGAAAATGAAGAAGAGAGTCGCAACTTTCCAGTCGCAGTCCCTCCCTTCAAACCATCATAACTTGCAACCCAGAAATTCAAAAATTTCAAACTTTATGTTGTTAAAAAGCTAAGAAAAAGATCTACAACTTTTGCGTAGATGTGTGTAGTTTACACCCTTAAAGTTTCAGACTGCATTTTAACCCTTATTCACTGTTTTCATCCATCTACTATTAACATCTATATATATACGCAAAACCAGTAACTGCAACCACAAGACACGAATCCAACATTCAATTCCATACATACAACTTCCAATCTAAACAATTTTACTTCAAAAATTCCATCCGAGACTCATCACACAAACAGAAAACTTATTCCCAGCCACAATGTCAATGCAACAAAAAAGAAAATTATGCATATAAACATAAGAGAATTTTTGCAATTTTTACTATAAACTTTCAATGAAACAAAGTCTTAGCATAACTTCAAATTTCATATCTAAACCATAACAGTAGCACAATACAAAATACAATCATGAATGTTTTTGTTTAATATGCTTCTAAAGTAACAAAAGTGATCCGAACTAACTACTTAACTTACAAATGTTAAAGATCCTTAGAGTCTGTCGAAGTTTTGCAAAGTTTTTTTGATCTGCTTTTTCTTCACCTGAGGAGTGGAAAAATAGTGGGGTGAGTTAGGAAGCTTAGTTGCTAATATGTTTATAGCCAGCGATAACGAACCCCACATATTCAAGTATATATATATATATATACCACATGTTAAACTTAGTAGATCACATTCAAAATCTAAAACTTTCACATATATTTGAAACATATTACCACACAATTCAGCTCATATTTTTCATTCCATCATCACAAAATATCATTCAAACATCTTCCATATCCAACAATTTATGATGCAATGCACAAACAAAATGGCTCTGAAGTTTACACCATGAACGAAAGTAGTCCATTTTTTGAAGCTCATATGTCATAAGCGGGCAGCCGGGAGAAGGTTTAAGTCGACTTACACGTGACGAAGCAAATGGTATCTCTCTTACCCAAATAAATAGATTTCAGATGCATACTTATCAAAATCATATTTTTCATACTTCTTAAGTTTCTATTTTTTTTAGCATAAAACAACACAATTATACAAACAAACATGATAAAAAAATCAGAGAATGTTTTTCCCACATTCACAATAAGTTAAGACAAACATTAATAGCATTCATACACATAAATATTTTTGCTCATCATCACAAAACTATAAACATATTACCCACCTATTTTACTTGATACATCTAAGATCAAGCTTGCTCTTCTCCTTGCTCTTGTCTTCAAATAGCTTGATTCCCTTCAAACAAATATATTTTTTCATTTAATCAATATACACGAATGAGCTTTCCTTAAACCTAACTATCTATAAATGAGCTTAAGCGTGATCTATTCTTGATTTATCTAACTCAAAGAACTAAGATCTAACTAAAGTCATAAAAATCCAAGAATATAAAGATCTTGTTCTTCTTCTTTCTCTCTCTTCATTTTTATCACATAAAACCTACTTTCTCTACTTCCTTCATCTATCACCTACTTCCACGACTCTCTCTGCTTCTTTTGTTTACGACTCTTTCTTCTCTTTGTCTTATTAATTTAAGACAAAATATTTAACTTTCCAATTTTACCCTTCTTTATTAAAACCAATTCCTACTAACTCCTCCACTTAATTTTACTTCTTTCTTTTTAATACATGCCACTATATAAAATTCATAATATACCATATTAAACTCCAAAATTTTTCTAATTCATGAATTCTAATTTATTTTCATGCTTGATAATTTAATAAAATAAATCCTAAGAAATCAGGACCTAATATAACACGTTTAGAAAGAACCTTTAAGAAAGCTCGGTGAGATGAAGAAGAAAAAACTGAAAAAATAAAAATGGCCGAAGAATTCCAAAGAAACATGGATCAAGAAGTTAACCCTGGTAGGCAACAACAGAGGACCCTCGTGGATTTTATGAGGCCAGGATTCAATCTTATGAACCAAGGAGTGGCTAGACTGCCTATTCAAACAGTCTCCTTTGAAATCAAGCCAACCCTCCTAAACATGTTTTAGCAGAACACCCAATTGTACGGACTTACAAATGAAGATCTGAACGTTCTTATAGTGAGTTTTCTCGAGATTTGTGATATTTCTTTGTATCACCAGATGTCAAAAGACGTAGTGAGGATTAGGTTGTTTCCTTTTACACTTAGGGATAGAGCGAAGGCTTGGGACCATTCACTAAGTCCCACTAACATTACGACGTGGGAATAGCAAGTGTGAGCCTTTTTGGATAAATACTTCCCATTAACGAAGACCACCAAAATTATTAAGGAGATCACAAACTTCCAACAAGGTGACGGGGAGTCTATTTATGAAGGATGGGAGAGTTACAACGATATGCAAAAGAGATGCCCGCATCACAATCTACCTAAAGAGTTCCTACTACAAACATTTTACAATGGAGTGAACCCAAATACCCGAGGCACCATTGACGCAGCATCAGGAGTATCGTTAATGAGAATGACGGTCGATAAAGCAGAAGAGCTAATAAAGGAGACGGTTGGCAATAGCTGTTTATGGGCTAGTGAACGTAGTAAGCAACCTACTAATTTTAGGAAACAGAAGGGAGTTATCGCTGTCGACCAAATGACAGAGATGCAAGCTAAGATCAATAATTTGACACAACAACTCAGTAATATGAAGGCATCATCCTCAACTCTAGTGAAGGCCGCACAATTGAAATGTGAGCTTTGCAGCTAAATGGATCATAATATGGTGGACTACTATCTGATGAGAGACGGTAACCCAGTGCAAGCAAAATTACATAGGGGCACAATTTGGACACAGAAGGGTAACAATCCCTATTCCAACACCTATAAACCTCGGTGGAAGAATCACCCAAACTTCTCATGGTCCAACAACAACAATGGAGGGCAGTTCAGACCCCAAGAACAATCGAGCTTCCAACAAGACAAAACAATCTCAATGGAAGCTAAGTTGGATAACATTCTTGATAGGCTTGGAACTTTGGATAATGTGCAAAATAAGTTGGAAAGCAAATTTGAGCAAGTCACTAAAATTCATTCGTCTTCCATACATAATTTAGAAGTCCAAGTAAGTCAACTGACAAATGTTTTTTCTATGCAGAATGTCGAAAACGTTCCTAGTACTGTAGGAACAAAATGAAGGGAGCAATTAAAAGCTATCGTACTCCGAAGTGGGAAGGAAATTGAACCACCCACAAGGACAATAGAGGAGCAGGACCGACCAGTTGAGAAGAATCAAGAAAAGGAGAAGGAAATGGACATAGCGAGTACCCTCCCTATGTTGCACCTTCACCATATCAACCTAAGATTCCTTTCCCTCAGCAATTACAGAAGAAGAAGTTGGATGAACAATTTGTAAGGTTCGTAAAGAAGCTAAGGAATCTCTAGATAAATCTCTCGTTTGTTGAAGCATTAGAACATATGCCTAAAGATGTAAAATTTTTAAAGTATATTCTATCAAAAAAGCGTAATTGGGATAATAATCAAACGGTGACCCTAACTGGTACTTGCAACTCCATAGTCACCAGTCAAATGCCTTCAAAATTGAAAGATACAGGAAGTTTCACAATACCTTATATGGTTGGTGAGTTGGAGTTTACGAAAGGTTTGTGTGATCTGGGAGCTAGAATAAATCTTATGCCTCTGTCAATATTCAGGAAGTTGGGACTTGGAGAGGTCAAACCTACATCCATGTTAATTTAGTTAGTTGATCAGTCCATTAAAAGGCTATTGGGAATAGTGCAAGACGTGTTGATGCAAGTGGATAAGTTCATCATTCCAGTGGATTTTGTGGTTCTGGATTTTGAGGAGGATAAAAACTACCTACTAATCTTAGGGCAACCATTCATGAACACCAGAAAGGCTATAATTGATGTTCACGAAGGTAAGTTGACATTGCAAATAAGTGAAGATCAGGTTGAATTTAATATGAATCAAGCATTGAAGAATCCAACAATAAGTAGCACATGCATGAAAGTGGAAATCATGAATCAAACTGGACGAGAGCAGATTGAGAGTTGTATAGCAGAAGTACAAGCAATGGAAACAGAAGCTGACAATGAACACCAAATCTCTGAAGTGATAGAAGATGATGAGATGGAAGAGATAGATGTCTCAGAACACCAATACAGGTTAATTCGAACTGAGGCACCCACACCACCATCTTCAGAGAAACCACCGATATTAGAGATTAAACCTTTGCCTACACACCTCAAGTATACCTACCTTGGTGAAGGTCAAACTCTACCTATAACAATCTCCAATTAGTTAAGTGAAACACAAAAATGTCAGGTGGTGGAAATTGTGAAGAAATGGATGAAAGCCATCGGATGGAAAATTGCTGACATTAGAGGGATAAGCCCAAATGTCTGCATGCACCGAATAAACTTAGAAGAATGATGTAGAATAGTGCGCGAACGTCAATGGAGATTAAACCTTAACATGAAGGAAGTGGTTAAGAAGGAGATCATAAAACTCTCAGATGCAAGGATAATCTACCCTATCTCCGATAGTGAATGGGTTAGTCCAGTGCAATGCATACCAAGAAAAGATGAATGACGACGATGGAGAGTGAAAGTGGAGAAGTAATTTCCACGAGAACAGTCACAGGGTGGAAAGTATGTATGGATTATCATAAGCTTAACTCAGCGACTAAGAAAGATCACTTCCCTCTCCTGTTTATTAACCAAATGATAGAAAGGGTAGCTGGCCATTCATTTTATTGCTTTTTATATGGATATTTGGGCTATAATCAGATTTTTGTCTACCCTAATGATCAAGAGAAAACCACATTCACTTGCCCCTGTGGAACCTTCGCATATAGACGAATGTCGTTCGGACTTTGCAACACCCCAGCAACATTTTAGAGGTGCATGATGTCAATCTTTGCTGATATGATAGACGATATAATGGAGGTGTTCATAGATGACTTTTCGCTCTTTAGAGATTCCTTTGATTCATGTCTAACCAATTTGGATAAAGTCCTTCAAAGATGTGAAGAGTCACACTTAGTGTTAAATTGGGAGAAATGTCATTTCATGATACAGGAAGGGATCATCCTTGGGCACAAAATTTCTCATCGAGGATTAGAAGTCAACAGAGCGAAGACAGAGGAAATAGAAAAACTTCCAACCCCAAGCAATGTAAAAGGGGTACGAGAATTTTTAGGTCATGCAGGATTCTACCGAAGATTTATCAAGGACTTTTTGGATATTGCACAATCGTTGACTAACATCTTAATTAAGGATGTGCCCTTCGTGTTCGATGATAAGTGTATAAATGCATTCAATATTTTAAAAGAGGCATTAGTATCAGCACCAATTTTATCTCCACCAGATTAGACACTTTCGTTTAAAGTTATGTGCGATGCGAGTGACCAAGCTATAAGCTGCGGGCTAGGCCAAAGGAAAGATAAAAAAAATTGCATGCAATCTATTATGCCATTAAAACTCTTACAGGGCCTCAATTGAACTACACCACTACAGAAAAAGAATTGCTCCTAGTGGTGTATACGTGTGATAAGTTCCGATAGTACCTTTTAGGTTCAAAGGAAATTGCATTCACCAACCATGCAGCATTAAAATACCTCTTCAATAAGAAAGACGCAAAACCAAGGCTCATTCGATGGGTGTTACTTCTGCAAGAATTTGATTTGGAGGTGAGAGATTAAAAAAGGATCCAAAAATGTGGTTACAGATCACTTATCCAGACTTGAGGGAGGGGAATATGAACCGAGTAAGGATATTAACAAAAATTTTCTCGATGAAATGTTGATGCTACTTGAGAGCTTAACAACACCATGGTTTCCAGGTATCGCTAATTACATCGCCGGTGGTAAACTCCCATCTGATCTCTCGTACGAACAAAGAAAATTTTTTTTACATGACTGCAATCAATACATCTGGGATGAGCCAACCTTATATATAAATTGTTCAAATGGATTAATGTGACATTGTGTCCCAGAAGAGGAAATGCTAGATATCCTTAAGCAATGCCATAAAGGGCAGTATGCTGGGCATTATGGGGGCCAACAAAACGGGAGCTAGAATACTAGAGAGTGGATTTTATTGGCCGCAATTGTTTAAGGACGCACAAACCTATGTAACACAATATGATCATTGTCAAAGAGTTGGTAACATCTCCAAGAGGGATGAAATGTCATTATCCAGTATTCAAGAGGTAAAAATTTTTGATATCTGAGGCATTGATTTCATAGGACCATTTCCATCGTCAACGGGAAACATGTACATTCTGGTAGGAGTTGATTATGTTTCGCGTTGGGCCGAGGCAACAACATCTCCAACCAATGATGGGAAATTGGTGCAAAAGTTCATTAAACTACTATTTAACCAGTTTGGAGTACCACGTACAATAATAAATGATGGAGGCGCACATTTCTGTAACATATCTTTTGATGCTCTCTTACAAAGATATGGTGTGCATCATCGAGTGGCTACACCGTACCATCCACAAACTAGTGGCCAAGTGGAAGTCATTAATTAAGAGTTAAAAATAATCCTAGAGAAGACAGTTAATAACTCTCAGAAAGATTGGGTAACTAAATTAGATGATGCTTTATGGGCCTACAGGACAGCATTTAAAACACCCATTGGAACAACCCCGTATAGACCAGTTTGTGGGAAAGCTTGTCACTTGCCGGTTGAATTAGAACATAGAGCATATTGGGAAATTAGAGTATTAAATTTTGACTGGAATTCTGTCTTAATGCTTATGAAAATGCCAAACTTTACAAGGAAAGGGTCAAGAAATGGCACGAGTCTTATCTCAAGCAAAAAGAATTTACAGTAGGAGACATTGTTCTATTATACAATTCTCAATTGCGGCTATACCTAGGAAAGTTGAAGTCTAGATGGAGTGGCCTATTTACAATAATTCAATTTTTTTATCATGGGGCTCTCCAATTAGTGAATGATAATAAGAAACTTTTAAGGTCAATGGGCATCGATGTAAGCTGTATTTTGGAGGAGAAATTCCCAAAGATAAGGAAGTGATTTTCTTATCTCCAACTAATTGAAACTGCCTTCCGGAAACAACAGTGAAGCTAGGGACCATAAACTACCATCCTTAGGATTCAAGTCTAACCCACACTTTTTTATTCAATTCTATTTTAGTTTTTTGTTATTTAATGTCTAGTAGTTCTATTTAATATTTTATTTTGTTATGTTAGTTTTATTTTCATTTTATGTTTTGTCGTTAATTTTTTATGCTCTTCCTCATTTAAAAAATGTGTATTTCTGTTTGCACATTTTGTTTATGTATTTGTCATATGTGTATCTTCTCATACTGAGGACAATGTGTTGTTCAAGTGTGGGGAGGGATTCTGTGTTTTTTATTTTAAATGTGACTTTGCATACCGTATGATAGCATTAGGTTGCATAATGTGAAATGTGTAAATGTGTCAATGGCTCAGGTTTAAGTGAAATTCATTTAATTTTGGACAGAGTCTATTAGGTTATTAATAATCATTAGCTTGCGAAATTAGTGAATTAGGGGGCCTTTGAATAAATATACAATATAATTAGGACTTAGTGTAAATTTAGCTCCCTCTAAGTTGTCACATTCATTCATAATTTGAGGCCTTTTTGCTAAGTGGCTTAACTAGTATTTTTTTGCATGGAAACGATTAGTAAGAAAAAGAGGTAAATACTATTCCGCTGACCTTCAGGTTATGAATAGAGCTAATAGCTAGTTAAACACGTGATAATGGCTAAGTAACTAGATCGACACGCATTAGAAATGTGTGCCTTTACGTAAAAGGGCTATAATGACGTTCCAACCAAGCTATTAATAAATGAATAGTCGAGTAACCGGATCGACATTCATCAACAATATTTCGCTCCGAGTAAAAGACTAAGTCTCGAAAAGAAAAAAAAGGAAATGAAAATATACCTAGGAATGGCTACAGAGTCTGAGAGACCGAAAAATTATTAATACAAGTGCACAATTAAAAAGGGTACATAAGTTAGCACATGGGTCTCGATTAAGTTGTATATCTAGTCAAAGCCCCTACATACCCATTTTGTTTGTTAATGATTTGATATAATTCGAATGATTGTGCCCATGATTAAATTTATTTCATGCAGATTAGAGATGTTGTTGCATTATTGCATCGTGTGTCTTTGATGTTACGTGTTTGTTGTTATATTTGCTTGAGGATGAGCAATTGTTTAAGTGTGTGGATGTTGATAGTTGTGAGTTGTGTTGTGTTTCAGGGTTAGATTTGATAAGTATTTAAGGTCATTTCAAGTGTTTAGTATGCATTTAGGGTTTAATTAGGTTAGCTTTTGTGTTTAAGTGTTTTTATGGGTTAGTTTGAATCTTTGAGCTTAAATTGTATATTTTTAAGGTACCTTGATGTGTGTGCTAGTGTTGTAGGGTAAATAGGTAAGAACAGGAAGAGTTAAAAAAAAGCATAGGTCACGATCGTGCACACAGGCCACAATCGTGACAAAAGAGGAAGAACCAAAAGCAGCCAGGCCATGGTTGTACAACACAGGTCACGATCGTGACAGAGAGCGTCACTTCAGGGCACGATCGTGCACTATGGGCCACGATCGTGACCGAAAGGAAAAAACACAAGCCACGATCGTGGCAGGCAGGGCCACGATCGTGCACAACATCAGGCTAACAGAAAAACTTAAGTTTCAGATGAATTTTTAGACCATTTTGACCCCAACTTTAACCTAGAGCCTCGAAGATGTAAATAGAATATGATGTGACAGCTAGCAAAAGTCTGAAAAAGGGAGAAGAGAGAGCCAAGAGTTTGACAAAAAATTTCCATTCTGTCGATTCCGAGAGAAAACCTATGGTGACACTGAGAGATTGAGGAAGGAGACAAAGGAATTAAGACACAATGAAGAGTTGAATCCCAGAACAGGAGGTTTCCTGCTTTCATTGTCCCGAATTACGTTCCCTACAGTATTTCCATTATTTCAATTTTATTCATATATAGAATTGAAATAGGTGTTGAGATTTGTTTGGTTGAAGGTTGAGTTGATGTCTAAACTCACCTTTGGATTTGATTCTTGATGATTAATTAAGTTACTCGATCATGTTTTTTATTAATTGGATTATGATTTAAGTCTTATTCTTAATAACTTGGCAATAGACTAAGAGGGTGAGCTAAGTGAAAATAATCAATTTGGGCAAACGAGAGCTAGGTGAATTGATAGGTAAAGGATTAAATTAAACCACTAGAATCGTATAACATGAGATCGAGCATAGGGTACCGGTAGGTTAGTTGACAACTTTAGATCTAATTTAGTTTTTGGGTTGATTGCAAATCAAGATATCGAAATTCCCATAAATTGAATTAGGGTTTATCAATTAGGGTTAAGAATTATAACTCGAGAGAGAGTAATTCACCCTAGGACTGTCTAAGCCCGTTGAGTCAATAATTACATAATTGGTTGAGTTTCTTTAATTTCGAATTGAAATCTCCTTTCTCTCACTTGGTGATTTCTAGGTTGATTTTGGATTTGGTTATGTGATTGCTTTTCTGTTAATTTTAGCACTTTCAATTCTTACATCTGGTTATCAATTGATTTACTTTTCTGCAGTAGTTGTTAGGTTTGTGACTTAGCTGCCATTAGACTTAGGACTAGTTCCTTTGTACTATGCGAATGACCCGTGCACTTACTGTAATTACCAAGGTTAAAAATATTGAAACTTAGAGCGTGTAACCTTAAGCGAACAATCCCCACATAAGTATGTGTTGTTGACTAATGAGGGAGAGCCATAGATCTACAAGGAGGCTATGTCATATGCATAAGGATAAGTGGTTAAAAGCTACGCAAAAAGATATGAAATCCCTACATGAGAACCACACATTTAAATTAGTAAAGTTGCCACAAAGCAAGAGAGAAAAAAAAAGGGTGTTCAAGTTGAAAGCAAACGAGAATAACTAACAAACAAGTTATAAGGCAAGGTTGGTTATGAAACGTTATAATCAGAAAAAGGAATTTGATTTTGAAGAGATTTGTTCACTAGTAGTCATGATGTTTTCAATCCAAGTTGTACTTGGGGTAGTAGTTAATTTAAATTTAGAGATTGAGCAACTTGACATAAGGACAACATTCTCTCGTGATGATTTGGAGGAAGAAATGTGTAGAACAATTTGAGGGTTTCAAAAAAAAGGTAAATAAAACCTTGTTTACAAATTGAAAAAAAGTTTATATGGCCTTAAACAGGCTCCTAGGTAATGGTACGGAAAATTTGACACTTTTATGATTTATCATGGGTATACCAAAACGTCTTCTAATCATTTTGTATTTGTTAAGAAATCCTGAATATTGGTCATGACTCAAAGGAAATTAAAAATCTTAAAATGGATTTGAGCAAATCCTTTACCATGAAGGATTTATGTGCTACAAAGCAAATCGTTGGCATGGGAGTCACTCGTGATAGAAAGAATGGAAAACTATGGTTGTCCCAACAAAAATTATATTGGGAAGGTATTGGAGAAGTTTAATATAGGCAATGTCTTAAAAATGAAAAAGAAAAAGAAAAAGAAGAAATGGAGAAAGTTCCATGTGCATATGTGTTGGCAATTTGATGCATACCAACGTATGCATAAAGCCATATATTACTTATATAGTTGGTGTTGTTAACCAGTTTCTCTTTAATCCTATTAAAGAACAATAGCAAGTAGTAAAATGGATACTTAGGTATCTTAGGGATACTTCTTTTTTTTTATGTTTCAGTTCTGGTAAGCCTATATTGGAAGGTTATGCAGATGTTGATATGGTTTGTGATATGGATTCTAGAAAGTCTACCTCTGGGTATTTAATGACTATTACAACTGGAATTGTGTTATAATGATCTAAATTGCGAAAGTGTATCGCATTATCGTCCACTAAGGTTGGATATATTGCTATTACTAAAGCAGGGTAAGAGCTTTTGTGGATGCAAAAATTCCTAGAAGAATTAGGCCTTAGTCAAGAGAAATATGTATTGTAATGTAATAGCCAAAGTGCCATTAATTTTAGTAATAATTTAACCTTTTACTCAAGGTCAAAACACATTAAATTACAGTGTCATTGGATCAGAGAAGTGGGAGATGAAGCAACTATCAGAAAAAAGATCCATACAGATGAAAATGGCTCTAATATGATGAAAAAGACCTTACCCATAGAGAAGTTTACTATTTGCAAGAAGGAAAAAAGTTTGGTTCATAATAGTCCCACTTGAGTTGTGAAGGGTAGATTTGTTAGGTGCGTCACTACTTAAGTGGACCCACCATACATAAATGTTTAAAAAAGTATAGATTAAAAGAGACCAAAAGTAAGAGGTGGTTAAAGTAAGAAAAAGAACAAAAACTAAGGTAAAGAGGCATCGACAAAATAAAAAGAAAAGGGGAAAATTAATTTCATCAATAAGAGACTTGGAGGAATTAAATATCTCCATTTGAGATAAAATTTTAGTATATTGTTCTTGACTATCCAAGCTACACTTTGGTGTTAAGTAATTTGTTATCCACCATTGTTGATGATATTTTGATGCTTGATGATCCCCAAATTATTAATAGGATTGAAAATTAGTGTACCCATTATTTTCAAAAGGGATAAACAATGCTAAAGTTGACAACCTTTTAAGATTATTTCAATCCAGTGCCCAAGATTTTAAAATTTTCAATTGAGTGGCATTTTAAAATGTTAACAGTTCAGGTCAAAACATTAGTTCTATTAGTAAATTGCTAATTTGGCTAACAGAATCTTTTTTGTTCATGATTTGTAGGTGGCAATTAGAAAATTCTCTCTACTACAGTTTAACCATAGCTACTATTTTTTTAAGTGGACATCTATATATCATGAACATCAAAGATAACTCACTTGAAAATTTTAAAAGCTTAGGCACTGAATTAAAAAATCCTAAAATGTTGAACACTTTAGGATTAAATATCTCTTTTTATAATAGTTAAGGTTATTTTACTGGAATAGGCCGCATAGTTTTTATCTCACATTGGAAATTTTCATGTTAAAATTTCTAGTACCTGTTAATTTATATTTTTATTTATCTACTGACCATTGTTTGTAAATATTATTTATTATTTAGTATATTTTTGGAGCCAATACTATTTTCATTTGGAGGAGAAAAACTATTTTATTACTTACATTTGTGTTCTTACACACTTTGTGATTGATCTTTCCCCTAACATCAAATTACAATAGCCTAATCTATTCAAACAAAAAATATTTTAGTAATTACAATTGCTTAATCTATTCAAACAGAAAAATGTTTTAGTAAGTGTTATTAGATCGGAAAATAAAACATGCAAGATTTGGCTAAAACGGTAGATTTCAAAACTTTTTTAGAAATCAAAACAAAGTGGAAGCAAGATAACTAAATCAACATGCCAAGCCATATATGATACGATATATGGAAAATAATTATCATAAGAACAAGGTGGAGATTATATTACCAACTCCTTTCCTACAGCTTTAACTCCTTGTTGTGTTATCCTCTCCTTCTTATTGTATCCTCTCCTAGCTTTAGCCTTGCTTTTGAATCCTTCCTTTTGTCAATGTATCCTCTCCTCGTTATTGTATCCTCAACCAATCTGATCTACCACTTGTTCTTCTTGGATAACTTGGTTAACAAGATACTTTGCTGGGAAAGGAGAAGAAATATTTGGAGGAGATTTTGCTTACAAGAAAGAAGCCAAAGATGAGACACATCTCATGCAAATTTCAGCTAACACATGCCAGAAAGGATAAAGAGTCAAAAAAATGCAAGAACACCTCTCTTACACCTTGTCAATTTCAGTTATGCATGAAAAGAAAGAAATTAGAAAGCATCCAATGCATCACTTCATTCTTTAATCAAAAAATAAAGAAGCCATTAAATGAGACTCTTCTCATTTGTTTTAAGATGGCTATATGAAAAGACCAAAAACCTAAAGTTACATGTCAATTTCAATTTTAAAGATGAAAGAAGGAAGATGATCCATCAAATGCACCTCTTTCATCTTTAATCAAATGAATGCCAAAAGGTTACATTACATGCCATCAATAAAAGACAACCATTAAACCATTTAATGGTAAGATCATTACTCCATTTAATGATGATAAACCATGATAAATACCATCTTTATTTAGCAATTCAATGCTAAATGTGCAGCTGCACATTTAGCCCTAATAAAACAGAAATTGCACCTTCCATTTCTTTAAGAATTTTGTTTTAATTTAATTAATCAAACTAATCAAATTAAACCAAAGTCTAGCCCATCTCTAAATGTTCATTTGGGATTCTAATTAATTATTAATTAGTGCAAGCCCAACATTCAATCATGGGCTTTAAAACCTCCATTTATATTTCTTACTTTGCTTGATAACCTTCCTTGAAGCCAAGTGGGGAATCTTATTGGACTTAGATAATTCAAGCTCCAATAAGCCCAGAATTAATTTAATCTCATTATAATTAATTCTAGCTTATTAACTAAATGTCATTCCACTAAAGATAATTAGTTGAACTCTTGAATTACTAAATATTTTGAGAACACATATTTGAAATAAGATGTCCAATTGCAAACCCTATTATGAACTTTATTATAGCCATTCGTACAACAAAGGGTAAAATTACCGTTTTGCCCTTATATTGGTTTTTGCTTTTAGATCTCTCGTCTTACTCTATATGGTGATTAACACACAAGATCTCATCTTGGTGTTAAGGCTTGATTGGTAGCTAGTCCATCAAACTGCTGGCGCCAGCTTAATCACCAATCTCCATAAAACATCTAGAAGTGATGATGTCACTATAAACTCTTTATTAGAGTGAATGTTCCCTGATACATGTTTCAATTAATAATTCCAACATACAGACACTAGATTAATACTCTATAAAAATTCATTTCGATCATATCAAGAATTATAATGAAACATATATGAGTTCACCACTCATCAAGATTGTGATCCATAATAAGCAAATGCTAAAATTTATGTTTTAATATTAAAGTAACGGCCTACTTTATTCATTAAAACATACATGATTCCAGATTCATTTAATAGTACCATTATCGATAGTCAACTACTATCATGATATGAAACTCATCATTCCCTTGAA
>JAOQMS010069332.1:0-23486 GCA_027563885.1 Erythroxylum longipes
GTGGAGTTGAATTAAGAAGGAGAGTTGTTGAAGACAAGTATGAGTGATGAATATGCAAAATAAGTATACGACAGTGGCGATATCGGAGAAGAGAAGATAAAACGATAATGGTTAAGGTGTTCTCTTTGGGAGATAAGCACCACGTATTAGGTTATGCTGCATGCAAGTTGGACTTCAGAAACGGGGTCTAACATTTTTGGTATCAGAGCAAGCACGAGTTCGACTCCGTAGACGGGGTCTAACGGGGAACTAGTCTCAATGTATCCCCTATAGTGATACTTACAATCTAAGGTAGAGAAACAATCATAACCTTGCATCTAATAATAAAGTTTAACCTGGATTTTTCAAAGAATAGTAATGAGAGAATGATTGATATCTCGAGGAGATCCATATGAAAACAATTTCTACAAGCAAGGCTTCCATCCATGAAACTAAAGAGATTAAAAAATATAGGATTAAAAAATTATAACTATAACCAAGTAATGTATTGTCATAATTCAAAATAAATTACCTTATAAAATTAAAGACCCTAATAGTTTCTCTGTTCCTTATGTTATTTGTGATATAAGCTTTAATCGTGGTTTGTGTGATTTAGGGGAAATTGTAAGTTTCATTCCTTTATCCATTTGTGAGAAGCTCGAGATGGGTCATTTAAAGGCAATCACCATTTATTTGTAACTGAAGAATCATTCTATCATATATCTGGTAACTTTATTGGAGGATGTATTTATTATAGTTATTCATTCCTACAAATTTTATTATTCTAAAGATGGAGGATACTCAAATCCCCATCATTTTTGTAATGCCTTTTCTACTTACAACTAGAACTACTATTAACGTAGAAAATGGAAAGCTTTATTTTGAGTGTTGTCGATGAGAGAGGCGAGTTTAATTTTCCAGAGAGATAATTTAATTTTCCTAATGTTATTATTGTAAGATTGATATGACTGATTAGTCAATAAAAGAGAAGGTAGTTAAGTATAATTCTGGTGATCTATTAAAATATTTGGTGAATGATAGCTCCCTAAACATTGAGATCAAAAAGAAAGTCCCAAAGGTTGAACTTAAACTTATTCCTTCTATTCTCAAGTATGAATTCTATAAACATAATTCCACTTATCTTATGACTATGAATTCAAGTTTAACTAAAATTGAAATTGAAAAATTGCCATAAGTTCTTAATTTTCAACAACCTATCAATTTTTTTAAAAATAAATAAAATTGTATTTCCTAAAACTTAGAATATACAACATTATAATGGCTCAATCATAACATCTTCAATTGAAAAGAGATTTAGGTAAATAAGATTATAGAATTTAAGGAATCTATAAGTATATCATACTATAGGAATAATGACACCTATAGATTCCATTAGATTCTCATCCTAAGACTAGCTTTTAATTTAATTGATCACTATATGGTATGAGTATTTTTTTTCAACTAGGATGTTCTTTTCCACTTGAGCTTCTTTGTAAATTCTAGAGTTTCTTTCCCTCCATATAGAGCATATGAAGCAGGTGAAAGCAGTTTTAATGACAACACCATCCTGGTTCAAGGAGAAAGATGTTTTGGAATCCCATTCAAATATGTTTGCCTAATTTCTATTTTGATAATATAATGGTACTTTATGTTGAATTCTACCCCAAATAGTCTACAAAATATTGCACTAGTAAAACAAGTGAAAAATAGTTTTAGGTTAGTTTTTACATAATAAGCAAATAGGATCAATTATTCCCAACCATCTCTTTTTTGTCTTGAGCATTTTTTTATTACTAGCTAACTCCTAAGTGAAGTTTTGGGAATGAGATTTTTAATCCAAATTAGATCAACCCAAAAGGTCTTTACTATGTGAGGTCTGAAAATTTTGAAAATAAAAGGAATCAGATAACTTCTGTGAGTTGTGCCCCAACTAACTAATCCTATATTCCTCCCAGTTTAGGTTATACTATGGTAGAAGATCGATAATGATTTTGGAACCCTTGAAGTTTCACCATCAATTTTCCCCTTGGATGATACAACTCACTTTGGCCTTTAATGCAATTCTAATAATGAAGTGACTCAACTTATTCCTTTTGAACAATGGAATGAATTAGTCTAATTGCCAAACCAAAACCAAGTCTTATTCCCATTCCCAACGTGGTAATTAAATAAAGGATAAAGTTTCTCTCTCATCCTTAACATTCGAATAAGATTCCATGATTATTCCATATTATGTTTAGTTGTCAAGAGCTTGTTTCTCTTTAGCAATACTCATTAATCCATTTTGGCTACAAGGCTTCTTTTTTATTAAGAATTCTCCACAGTCACTTGGCAAAGATAACTCTTTACATAACTTGTATTGGGACCAAATCAAGGCCTCCCTACTGCTTAGGTAGATATAATTTATCCCATTTCACCTTTTCCCCTTTACAGACATTAGCTTTACCAATCTAAAGGATGAATTTGATGTATCTTTCACCTTTATTATTTTCCTTAGCATAGATATGTGAACACTCCAATGAATATGAACATTTTTTAGTAATGAGGAGATTAATTAGAGTCTCCCAGCCATAGATAGAAATATGTTCTATCATGTATTGATTTTGAACTTGAATGTTTATAACAGTGGGATGCAATCTGCATATTTAGGGTTTTTAGTGGTGATAACACTCTAAGGAATTTGAATAGGGATTACCAATCTAGATATCCTTCTTAATTCCTTAGCATTTTTAACATCTAAAAACAGGTAAATAATTCTCCCTTGTAACTTCACTTTATGTCCAAAAATTTTAGAGAACTCTTTCACAATTCTCATAAGGAGACTAAGGGAATAATATTTAACTCCATAAAAAATCATCATATTATTCGCAAAGGCTAAATGTTTAATCTTTAAGCCACTACACTTGTGATGATAAACAAATATGATAATATTTAAAGTGAAAAATTGAATCATTATAGATGATGCCTCAATAACCATAGTTAATAGATTCGGGGAATTAGATGCCTATGTCTAATATGATGTGCGTCAAACACATAAGAAAATAAAACCTAATAGATACCCATGTCTAATATGATGTGCATCAAACACACCAAAAAAATAAAACCTAACTCTGAACACTAAATTTGAAGTAGTGTTGAGTAAGGATTGTATCAATAGATAGTGTGTGTGTGTGTGTGTAGCTTTTGTAATGAATGAATCAGTGTTTAGGATATAAGGAGGGTTTGGTTAGATTTGATTAAAAAATAAACTAACTTTGAACTAATGAGACCAAATCAAATCAGATAGTGGAAAATGTTAAGATTAACTAATGAGTTTGGAATCTAGTTCTCGATTTAATCTTGAACACCATATGAATAAGCACACTTAATTTTCATTTGTTCTTTTAAATCTCTTAGAAATTATAAACCATTTATTAACAATAAGCTCTATTATCCCTGATTTCCCCTTATGTTGTATCTAATTAAAGAAGCTTTTTAATTAAACATATCCATCAAACAACCTAGAGCAAGCTCTCTCGATTTATTATAACAACAACATTATAAACTAGAAAAAAATTACTCTGGGCAATAACCATACAAGCTCAGGTTATTTAACCTATGATATGTTATCCTTAACGATTCACAACCATTATTTTCCCATAAATGAATCACAGTTACAAAGATTATGTATTGTATTCTAGATTTTAAAAATGGGTTCACACATAAAAAATTGATTGAAAATGTGTAAATCATTTATACATGAATACGCAATCCAAGATGAAGAGATGCCCAAATATGTTATTCAGCATCGATTTCTCCTTCAAATTTTAAGAAAGAATGTTAGTTCCTTATAGATCTCAAATAAGCAATTATTCTACCAAATTTTGTGCTTCTAAAACCCTTCAGCCTTTATTTAACTGCTTTCATGCCCTTTTATAGCAAAAATTAGGGTACTAGGACATACACGGTTATTTAAACAAGCATGTAGTTAACTATGTATGTAAAATTTTCCTCCAATTTGTGTTTTTATAGATAGTTGGTCGTGTAGCTCACTTACATGGTCCTATGTATGGTTGTGTAATGATCAGGTTGTGAAATTGCATAAGATACTCACCTTAACTCATATGTGGTTTTAGGCACAAAAGTGAAAGAGCTAAAGTGAGTCAAAAGTACTACATATGAGTTGTTTTCTGAAGATTAACACTCACTTGTCTTCATAGAGCAATAAGAAGAAGACTAAAATCAAAAGAAGACAAGAAATTACTTAGAAAGGAAAAAAATGAAGAGCATAAAGACCACTCATGGCTTGTTGGAAATTTGTCACAACTGTGAGTGAATTACAGTAGCCATGGATTACAAGATAAAGACACCTTATGCTGCCAAAGGATCTAGTTGTCCCATGCATTAAAACCTAGCTATTAAATATAAGAAACATGTGTGGAGAGGGGTTGCACTTGGAAGAACAAAGAATGGACAACATAATTGGAAATCGAAAATGAAGAAGGCTAGAAAAGGATTAAACTCACAGCCATATACATATAAGTGGCTCATTACACAGTCATGAGTTTTAACTCATAACTGTGCAATATACATGCATAGGCATGAGGAAACCCTCATTCCCATACAACTTGAGTTTTATGGGAAATAAAGAAGTAAAATGTGGCTAAAGCAAAATCATGATTTGGAGAATAAAACAACTACTCCCTCACAATGTGTGGATCATGAGTTTCCTGACGTCACTGCCTCCCATCGTCCGTTCAAATCGTATTTGTTGTTATTTTTAGTTTTATTATCGTATAGAATTGGAGTAACAGTTGATAATATATTTTTGGATGTTGATGATAATCTAAACTCACCTTTGTGGTTTTATCTTTGATTTAATGAAACATGATTGTTTATGTGTTATTTGGATTTATTGTGATTTAATTCTGGACATGCATAATTCGATAATAAACTGAGAGGGTGAATAGAATGAAAAATAATTAAATTAAGCTAAGGAGAGTTAGTGATTTAGTAGAATAAGAATTAAATCAAATCGACATAATGTACGAAGAGAGATCTTGCATAGGTTTCTGATAGTTTATTAGATAACTTCAGATCTAATTAGGGTTTTAGATAGGTTGTTATTTGAGAAATTGCAACTTCCATAATCTGATTAGGGTTTATAATTTAGGATTAATGGTTATAACTCGAGAGACAGTAATTAACCGTAGGATCGTCTAGAACCATTAATCCAGTAATTCATAATTGATTAGGTTAGAATTAAAGATAGCTAAAATTTCCTTTCTCTTAATTGTTAATTCCTTTAGGTTGATTCTTGAGTGTCTGTTGCAAAAGCTAAATTATTAATATTTTCATGATTGATTCTTGAATTGATTTGCTTGATTGAATTAAATTCTTATTTTAGTTATGTTACATTTTGAATTTTTACGAATTATTTTGGCCTCATATTTTAGGATTAGATTATCTCTCCCTCATCTTAGGATTAACACATTAGGTACTACATGAATGAATTGTGTGCTTTCAGATTATCAAGGTTAATTAATTAAAACTTTCACACATTAAACAACCTGATCAAGTTTTTGGCATCGTAGCCGGGGAACTGATTAGTTTAATTTTATAGTTTAAGGCATTTAGTTAGTTTTTAATTTTTTTATTCTTTCTTTCTATTTCTAAAATTGTGCTCTTATATGAACACAAGAGTCACAAGAAGTTTGAGTCGTGTAGCTTAAACCTTAGATTTAGACATCAATCGACTAAAACGATCCATTAGGAAAGCTTGGCGTGAAGAAGAAGAGGAAATCACTAAAGCAACAATGACATAGGAATTTTAACAAGATTTGGACTACAGAGCAAACCAAGGATGTCAACAACGAACTCTTATGGATTTCATGAGACTAGGGTTCAATGCGGCTAACCAAGGAGTAGCTAGGCCACCCATACAGGTAGCATCATTTGAAATCAAACCAACCCTCCTAAACCTGCTTCAATAGAACGTGCAATATTATGGATTAACGAATGAAGATCTCACTGGACATATAGTGAACTTCCTTCAAATTTGTGATACCTTTTGGTATCATTAGATGTCAAAGGACGCGGTCAGAATTAGGCTCTTTCCGTTTACCCTTAGAGATAAAGCAAAGGCTTGGTATCATTCTCTCAACCTAACCAATGTCACCACTTGGGATCAACTAGTTCATGACTTTTAGAGAAGCATTTTTCCCTTACCAAAACCATGAAGATTATCAAGGAGATTACTAACTTCTAGCAAAGTGAAGGGGAATTGATCTATGAATCCCGAGAAAGATACAAGGATTTACAATGGAAATGCCCACACCATAATTTACCCAAGGAATTCTTTTTGCAGACATTCTATAACAAATTAATCCTACATACAAGGGGCACGATTTTCACAGCTTCAAAGGGATCACTAATGAGAAATACAGTAGATGATGCAGAAGAGTTGATAGAGGAGATGGCGAGTTATAGTTGCCAACGGACGAATGAGCGGAGTAGACAAACCACTACTTTTCGAGAACGAAAAGGAAGTATAGTTATTGGTCAAATGGCAGAGATGCAAGCTAAAGTTGACAACCTAACTCGACAAATCAATAACATTAAAGCTTTGTCCTCAGCTTTGGTAAAAGCCGTGTAACTTAAGCGTGAACTTTGTGGACAAATAGACCATGATATGGTCGACTGCTTCATGATGAAGGAAAGCGATCCAGTGTAAGTGAACTACATAGGAGCTTAATATGGACAAGGACGGGGAACAATCCCTACTCCAATATTTACAACCCTAGGTGGAAGAATCACTCTAGCTTCTCTTAGACGAATAATTATTGGAGGACAGCTCAGACCTTAAAGATAACGAGGCTTCCAACAAAATAAACCAAGCTCAATGGAATCCAAGTCCCTAAGAACTAGGCCTCTTCAACACACAATTTGAAGGTCTAAGTAGGTCAATTAGCAGAGCCAATTTCTACTCGAAATGCAGGAACCCTTCTAAGCAATACCGACTCTAACCCAAAGGAATGAATCATGGCCATTACTCAGACCCAAGAAAAGTAACTTGAACATGCAAAGGAAGATGGAGCTAAAGGAGAATGACAAATAATTATGGAATCCCTTCCAAGTGATCTTGTAATTGAGCCAATTGAGGAACCTCGACTTAAATTTTTATACCCTATTCTAGCTCAATAGAAGTCAATTTCAAGTAGGGCGACAAGGAATTCTAAGGATGTTAAATTAAACATGGTTGAAGACATAAAGGAACATCTACAAACGAAGCTTACACTAAAGAAATCAAATAAGAAGAAGGTTAAGGAGCGCATAGTGAAAGAAAACCCTAACACAACATAGAAGAAAGAGGACCCAAGGGACTTTTACATTCCTTGCAATATCAATAGAGTCAACATAGACAGGGCATTCATAGATTTGGGAGCAAGCATCAATATGATGCTCTATGCCTTCAGTCAAAAATTAGGGTTAGGAGGGTTAGAACCCATAAAGATGCTAGTGTAGATAGAACAGTTCATCGATCAAAGGGGATTATTAAATATGTGCAAGTACAAATTGATAAATTTACCTTCCCCATGGACTTCTTTATATTGGATATTGGAGAAGATGTGGAAACCCATATGGTCCTTGGATGACCATATTTGGCCACTGCTCGCTCAATAATTGACGTTGATGGGGGTTTACTAACTCTGAGGGTCAGTAAGCACCAAACAACTTTCAAAGTATCGAAGAAAGACAACTGTTCTCGTTTACCTCTAAATAAGATCAAGAAAACTAAACCTCAAGAACAATGGGAAGATATTGAGGACCCTAGGAATGTACTCGAGAAGAAGAAGGTAAAGCAAGGAGAATTAGAGGGAGAGTGGTATCTAGGGAACGATAGCTCATGTACAAATTGTAAGATCGATGATTGAGCTACCATTGCACAATTCATTCAAACCACCTTGAGCACAAGAAAAGAGTCGAGCTACCGACGTTAAAAGAAGCATTGCATAGGAGGCAACCCATGGACTGTTAATTTGATGTTATTTCCCTTTATTTTTAGATAGTTGGATTTTGTAGTGAGGTTATTTCGTTTCCAAATAAAATCGGGAAGGCATATGACTCAACATGAATTTGATGACCGAGTAAGTAAGCAAAAGAGAGGTGAAAAGGCCATAAAGACTTAAAAAGTGATTTTGGAAACATGGAGAAGGACAAAAAAAGAGAAAATTTAAAAAGTGGTGGAAATATTGCAAGCCACGATCATGGCCTATAATAGGGTAAAAAGGGGACACGTGAATTTCAGCTTCAATTTTTACTATTTTTCACTCACTTTCATTTTAACTTTATCTCTCTAAGTTTAGAAATTCCAAACACTCTTACTTCTCTCTAACCAAATTCCAAGTTTCTAGTATCCTTTTACTTCTACCTACTTGTAAGCTAGTATGTCGTGCATTAAGTAGTTAGCAAAGCACGATCAATCATTAGGATGAACCCAGGTCGTGGTATGAGGGCAAAGGAGCAAAGTGGTAGACTTCAGAACACCCCACTTGATCTACACAGAGGAGGAAGGTATTCGATTCCAATCCCTCAATGCTAAACAAATTGTAGTCTATAAATATTTTGATTTTCATACATTAGAAAGGTTAGACCTGCAAGATAAGGTAGAGAACTTAACAAAAAGAATTTAGTGGGCAAAGTTCATACACTTCCAATATCCTATCCACAGGAGCTCACTCTAGAATTCTTCACTTCCCTATATTACGAACCTAGTAGCCTTAAAGAAATGTGGTTTAGGTTACGGTCATGAAACTATGAGTTGAACATCAAAATCATGTTTAATATTTGTGGGCTCCCTGAGTCTTCCATTATCGATCAGCATGATAACTTTTGTGCTTCTTGCTATTGGAATAAGCTCACTGGATTTGAGCTATTTGATGCTAAAAATGCCCACAACAACATCATAAGAACCTATAAGCACTTGTTATTACACAAATTCATATGTCAATTGGTTTTTGATAAATCAAAAACCGACAAGTGCCCAACAAAGGAACTTTTTCTTTTGTCGTTCATGGATCACAACATCCCAGTGTGCACCTCCACATATGTGTTGAACACAATTGTTGCAACTCTGCGTAAGAGGAGCAACAATTTAGGTATAAGGTACTTGGTTTCTGGCATTGCTGAATATTATGGCGTGGACTATAGCGGTTTAACCATCTACTTCCTAGATTTTCTAAATCATCATCATCTATGGTGTGCTGAAATCCTTAAGTCCCATAACATGGAATTCTGGGATATCATCCAAAAAAGCATGTGAAGATTAGGCCTAGTCAGGCGAGTTCAGGTACAGTATCACCTCAGCAGGCAAAAGAGGACTCGACTAGTGAAGAGTCTAAGGAGGAAGAAGACACAAAAGAACTGGGCTGAAAGAAAGTGCTTAATACAATCTCTGCAAACACTAAGGTAATTACAGATACACTTGTGGAGAACACTAAAAGAATGAAGGAGATGGCTCGAGCACAACGACATCAGAGTCAGGATATATGTCATATTTGCCATTACTTTAAGGCTCAAGGCGTCCAACTGCCACCTCCAACACCATCGCCACCTCCATCACTGTGAGGATTTATTGTAACCCTTTTTTTTAATTTAGTATTTATTTTATTTTGTTTTTACTTTAATTTATGTCTCTGTCCTTTCCATATGTGTTTGTTTGTCTCCTTCTCACATTGAAGACAATGAGTTGTTCAAGTTTGGGGATGATTATGTGTTTTACTTTAAATGGGAATTTTGCATATTATATAATAGTTGTTAGGTTATATTTTATGAATCGTGTGAATGTATCAATGGCTTAGGTGGATTCGAATTCTTTTAATTTTGAACATAGTCTATTAGGTTGTGAAAAATCATTAGCTCATAAAATTAGTGAATTGGGTTCTTTGGCTAAATATGTAGCTTAATTAGGATTTAGTGTTAACTTGTAGCCCTCTAAATTGTCATATTCATTCATAATTTGAGGTCTTTGAACTTAAGTGGCTTTGCTAGTATTTTTCTAATTTTAAATAAATTACTATTCTGCTAGCCTTCGGGTTATGAATAGAGCTAGTAGCCAGTCGAGGACATGATGTAGCTGAGTAACTGAATCGAAATGCATCACAAACGTGTGCCTTTATGTCAAAAGGCTATAATGACATTTCAACCAAGTAGCTTAATAAAAAATTGCCTCTGAGTAAAAGACTAGGTCTATGTTTATTAAAAAACTATAATAAAATATATGTTTTCTAATAAAAACCTACCGAACTTATAATAGATTGACTTTTCATGAAAACATACTTAGGAGTAGTTACAGAGTTTGAATGACCAAAGAATTATTAATGTGTGTGTGCTATTGAAAAGGGTAAATAATTAACATTTGGATCTTGATTAATATGTATATTTATTTCAAAGCCCCTAGACGTGGATTTTGCTTGTTAATGATTTGAAATGGCTTGAATGATTATGTTTTAAAGTTAAATTTATTTCTTGAAACTGACGTCATCGTCGCATTACTGCATTGTGTATTGTGTGATTTTGTATGTTTGTTGTTTTGTTTTCTTGAGGACGTTTAAGTGTGGGGATGTTGATAAGTATGAATTGCATCGTATTTTGGGACTTATTTTGATATGTATTTAATTATTAATTTAATCATTTAGTATATGTTTAGGTTAGAATTGTTTTATTTTTTAATTACTTATGTTTTAAGTGTTTTATGGGTTAGTACAAGTCTTTGAGCTTAATTATTATGTTTTTTGAGGTACCTTGATGTGTTTGTTAGTGTTTTAGGGTGAACATCGAAGAACAGAGAAGTTTCAAAGACACTCGGGCCAAAACAATGGCCCACGATTATGGCACAACAGACCACGATCATAACATAAGCACTGGAGTTGTCCCACGATCGTGGCCTGACAGAAGCCCAAGACATGGCCCACGATCATGGCTTGCAAGCAAGATCGTGATAGAAGGCTCGGATGTGAGATCATGGCCTGCAAGGCCACAATCTTGGTCTGCATCGAGCACAAGTGAAAACACTCAAAAAAGTCAAGTTTCGAAGGATTTTTGAACTTTTTGGACCCCAAAAAATCCCTAGGACTACTCAGAGCACAAAAGGTATTTAAAGAATAAGACAAAGAGGAAGAGAAAGCTTTTGCATTAGCCACTTTTAGAACCCTAAAGAGAATTATCGAGAGATAAAGAAAAATAAGTAGGAACAGAGAAAAGGAGAAGAAGCCAACTTGACATACTTCCCGGATCAGGAGTTTCATGATGATGGTACCTCCCGTTGTCCATTCAATTCGCATTTCTTATTATTTTAACTTTTATTATTGTATAGATTTGGAATAATAGTTGATGATAGGATTTTTGGATGTTGATGATGTTCTAAACTCACCTTCGAGGTTTTATCTTTGAATTAATGAAATCCGATTGTTTATATGTTATTTGGATTTATTGTGATTTAAATCTGGACAAGAATAATTCGATAATAAACTGAAAGGTTGAATTGAATGAAAAATAATTAAATTGAGCTAACGAGAGTTAGGTAATTTAATAGAACAAGAATTAAATTAAATTAGTAAATTGTATAAAGAGAGATCTTGCATAGGTTTCTGATAGTTTATTAGACAACTTTAGATCTAATTAGGGTTTTGGACATGTTGTAAATAGAGGAATTGCAACTTCCACAATATGATTATGGTTTACAATTTAGGGTTAATGGTTATAACTCAAGAGAGAGTAATTAACCCTAGGATCGTCTAGAATCAATAATCCAGTAATTCATAATCGATTAGGTTAATGTTAAAGATAGGTAAAATTCCCTTTCTCTCAATTGGTAATTCCTTTAGGTTGATTCTTAAGTGTGTGTTGCAACTGTTAACTTATTAATATTTTCGTGATTGATTCTTGAATTGATTTGCTTGATTGAATTGTATTCTTATTTTAGTTCCGTTAAATTTTAAATTTTTGCGAATTATTCTAGCCTTAGATTTTAAGAATAGATTATCTCTCCTTGTAGGATCGACACCTTAGGTAGTATTCGAACGAATTGTACACTTGTAGATTATCGAGGTTAATTAATTAAAACTTTCACACATCAAACAAGTCATTAATCGTTAAATGTTATAGAATAATTATATAATCAATTAATCATATGTTAGTTAGTTTATACCTTTGAGCCAATCGATTGGTTTTAGTATAGTGAACATTATTTAAAGACATTCTTTATCTTGTACATGTTTATATGTATATGATAAAGTCTATGGATAATTATACATTAAAAATGCAATTATAATGAGATTATAATTATAAGATTCATATTGCATTTATGCATTATCCCTAAATTGTTTCTATCATTATTTTATTAAGACTAGAAATTAATAAAACATTAAAAGGCTAACACATATTATGTTTTTTCTTATAAAGGAAGTAGTAAATCTCATAGACTAAAAGTATGGTGATATATAAACAGATGTGTGAATGCTTGCTAGACAATAAGTTCACTGAACTGACCTATTATGAGAAATCCATTTGAAACATTACTTGTATATCTATGAAAGTTCTCACTGTGATGATTATATAAGTGATTATTTGACATGAGATCTTTAAAGTTATCTTATATAGGGATTGTAATGTTTTGATGCAACTTATGACCTATTCTATTCAGTTAGCTAATCTATTGTTCTCCGTTTCGGAATCTAACTTCGAAAATTACTTCAATACCATATTTTCCCCATTCCAACTTAGCAATTTCTTCAAAACACTATCTCACTCAATTCATATATGGTAAGTCATATTTTACTTATGTCTAGGTGTTTGAAAAGTTTCATAAACATCGCAAAAGGTTTGGATATGATTCAATAAAAATTGGAAACAAAAACAAACTCAAAATACTATAATTTTCTACCCATTGTGTCCCTTGCCTAAAATTCATACCTCTACTTGTTTCATAATTTTCATATAGTAAAAGTACAAATTAGGTTTTGCAGTCTTCTATACATTTGTTCCCCAATGTCTCTAATAAATGAAAAATATTACATTTTTTATTCCCCTACCATTTAGTTATCTTTATTACACATTTGAGCATGATTATTCATATTTTATTAGTTTAAGACCCAAAATTATTTATTATGAATTTGAATGTAAAATTGGACTAAGTTGAACTTTTTTATTAGGCTTTAGGGACTAATGCAATTAGGTGGAGAAGAGATAAAATGTAGCACACCACCAGCAAAGGATAGTTAAAACAATAGTAGCAGAAGCCAGGCATACAAGAGTAAAACGATGCAGTAGAGGAGCAAGCCATACACATAACAAAAGAAACAACTTGAAACAAGTCCAAAATGCAACACCACATGGAGTAAAATGGAAAACAGAGGACAAAAATGAAAATGGAAACAACAAGAAGAAAATGGCAACATCCAAGAAGCAAAACATGACAACAAAGAAGATGAAGCTAAACAACAATGCAACAGTAGAAGACAGCCACCAAACTGCAGTTCAAAAATAGCAAAATGTTGGAGCAAGCAAGAACGCAAAGGTCCAGCAGAGGAGTAAAACACACAATAGAAAATGCATCAGTCCAAACAAAAGAAAAGAGAAATGGTAACGTAATAGCAAACCAAGTATTTGGGATGAGATGAATTAAAACATAGAGCAAATAAAGAGGGCATTAAAATGATAAGAAGAAGAAATGCACAGCACTTCAAAAGAAATAAAAATGTAGCAGCTAATAAATGGAGTGAAAGGTAAAAATCCCTACAGACTCGACATTCTATGTTTCGACTCTCTTTAAAATGGAAGAGTCAAGAGGAAGCTTATTAAAGAGCCATCAAAGTGTAACTCTTGGTATCTATCAGGATCTAATAAAAAAGCAGCAATGGAAAAGGAGAGAGGATTGAGCATACCATGTCAATTGAGGAAAAAATATCATAAAGCTTGAAATCTATTAGTGAAGAAGGCTAGTGCAAAGAGGGGTTCAAGTGATATGAGAGGTACAAAACCATCGGAATTGAGCTAGGTCAAGACCTTTGGAGGAGGATTTTATATTTCAAGCTAACGGTTCAAAGCGATTGTCAATCTATTGAGTTCGGGCTATCAATCAAATGAGTCTCTCTCACTCTTACTTTCTTTGTATCTAGTTCTTTAAATTTAACTTGCTTAAAGGTTCTAGAAGTTCAGTTTAGTTCTTTGTTTGGATAATTTGAGACAACTATTTTTAATTTAATTATAACATTACGAGTATTTCAGTATTTTTGTGATGCTTGAACCAATTTATTTACGATTCATTTTCTTATAGAATTGGGAGACGTCTTGATATATTTGAACGTGAATTGATTGCTATCACTTTGTCTTTAGTCCATAATTTCTATTGAGTTTAGCGAGTCGATTAGTAACTATTAAATCGTTAGTTGATCAAAGGGCTGAGATTTAATTAGAGTGTCACATGATCTAAGAATTTCGCTAGCTGGTTACTTGAAATTCTTGGGGATAATATTGGAAAGAATTGCATTAATCAATTTAGAGTCGAGCTGGTTCAGTTCTAGATTAATAAGGGGAGATAAGGGGAACTCAGCTGGTGAGCATCTCTAAAGTTGGCCTACTTGATCCTAACAAACCTAGGGAATTGTGGTTTAGGTTGTGGGGACAACCTTATGGGCTTAATTATGAAACTTTGTATGAAATTTGTGGTTTCCCCGAGTCCTTCATATTGGATCAACACGATGATTTTTGGGTCAACCCTTACTGGATTGAACTAACTGGGTTAGAGCGTTTTGATGCTAAAAGTGCACACAACAACATCATTAGGAGTTACGAACACTTGTTGATGCACAAATTCATGTGTCCAACCATTTTTGACAAAACAAAAACCAATAAGTGTTTGATGAAAGAACTTTTCACGTTTTGTTGCATGGATCATAGCATCCCAGTTTGCACAACCACCCACATCTTTAAAGAAATTGTTGTTTCTCGAAAGAAGAGGAGCAATAACATAGGAATAGGTTACTTGGTTTCGGCCATAGATACTTACTATGGAGTTGAGTGCAACAGATTGACAATCTACCGTCCTAATTTTGTGAACCATCATCATCTATGGCGAGCTGAAATCCTGAAATCCCATAATATGAAACTTCAGGATATTAGTGTTAAGACAAACGTCAAGGGAAAGATTTGTCAAGCGAGTTCAAGTGCTCAACAACAATAAGAAGAGGATTCGACCAGCGAGGAATCTAAGGAGGAAGAAGAACCAGAAGAACTGGGTTGGAATAAAATACTGAATAAAATCTCTGTAAGCACCAAGGTAATTATAGATAAACTTGCAGAGAACTCCAGAAGGATGAAAGAGATGGCCCAAATTCAATGAAATCAGAACCGAGACATACGTCATATCCATCGTTATTTCGAAGCTCAAGGCGTTCAACTGCCACCTCCAACACCATCCCTACCTCTATCACATGAAGTTTTGTTCTAACCTTTTTTTATTTTAGTCTTTATTTTATTTTTGTTTTTGTTTTACTTTAATTTATGTTTTTTCTTTCCTTATGTGGTTGTTTCTCCCCTTCTTACATTGAGGACAATGTGTTGTTCAAGTATAGGGAGGGTTATATTTTTTGTTTTGAATGTGATTTTGCTTATTTTATAATGTTGTTAGGTTGCATTTTGTGAATTGTGTTAATGTTTCAATGGCTTAGATGGATTGGAAATGATTTAATTTTGAACATAGTTTATTAGGTTGTGAAGAATTGGGGTCTTTGGCTAAATACGCAGCGTAATTAGGATTTAGTATTAGTTTGTCACCACTAAATTGTCACATTAAATCATAATTTGAGGCCTTTCAACTTAAATAGCTTTGCTAGTATTTTTTCATGGAAACGAGTAGCTAAAGCAACAAGGTTAAAAAAAATCGTGTTTGTTAATTTTAAAAATAAATAACTATTCTGCTGGCCTTCGAGTTATGAATAAAGCTAGTAACCAGTTGAGAACATGATGGAGCTGAGTAACTGGATTGACACGCATCACAAATGTGTACCTTCGCGTAAAAAGGCTATAATAGCATTCCAACCAAGTATAAAAAACATGACCTAGTTGAGTAATCAGATCGACATTCATTACCAATGTTTGCCTCCGTGTAAAAAAAGACTAAGTCCATGTTAACAAAAAGTAAATAAAAAATATTTTTTCGAATAAAAACCTACCAAAGTTGAAATAGCTTGACTTTTCATGAAAACATACTTAAGAGCAGTTACAGAGTCTGAATGACTAAAGAATTATTAATATATGGTGCAACCGAAAAGGGTAAACAATTTAACACTTAAATCTAGATTAATATGTATATTTACTTCAAAGTCCCAAGACATGAATTTTGCATGTTAATGATTTGAAATGACTTGAATGGTTGTGTTTAAAATTAAATTTATTTCATGAAGTTGAAGCCATTATCTCATTACTGCATTGTGTGTTGTATGAACTTTTGTATGTTAGTTGTTTTGTTTTCTTGAGGACAAACAAACATTTAAGTGTGGACACGTTGATAAGTGTAAATTGCATCGTGCTTTAGGTTTAGTTTGATATGCATTTAATTGTTAACTTAATCGTTTAGTATGTGTTTAGGTTAGAATTGTGTTAGTTTGTTAATTAATTGTGTTTAAGTGCTTTTAGGGGTTAGTACCAATCTTTGAGCTTAATTATTATGTTTTTGAGGTACCTTGATGTGTTTGTTAGTGTTTAAGGGCTCAACATCAAAGAACGGAGAAGTTTCGAAGACACTCGGGCTGAAACAAAGACTTACGATCATGGAACAACTACCTATGATCGTGATAGAAGCACTAGAGTCAACCCAAGATCGTGGCCCATATGACACAATCGTGACAGAAGCCTAAGACACGGCCTACGATTGTGGCTTGCTTGCCATGATTGTGACAGAAGGCACAGATGTGGCCCACGATCTGTAGGAAAATCTTGGTGCGTGCACCATATACATGCGGTGTGAAAAAATGAAAAAAATTGTTTCAAGACTTTCCCGAATTCCAGGATCTATATGCCTATATAAGGAAATACTATTAAACCTAGATGAAAATTCCCAATTCACATACATGTTCATAACACACACATATATATATATAGGAATTTATGGCATTTACACAAATCAATCATTTATATAATAACCATGTACCTTATCAGTAGTCTCCTTTGTTCTTCGATCTTCTATTCGTCGGGTTATCGCAAACCACAATGACCAAAACAGGCCGTCTCCAATAGTATCCACGCAGAGATCAGAGAAACTAACCAAATTAAAATATTTATTCTGAAAATGGCTAGAACAAAGACAAGAGTGCTAGCTCTTTTCTTTGTTCTATGAAGGGGAAATTGTGTAGAGAGAATGAAGAGGAAGAAGGTGAGAAAGATGAAGAGAGATGGATGAGAATCGTGAAAGATAACTTAGTAATCCATTTTCACTATTCATATCTTCTGACGTACTTTTCATTTTCTTTCTTTTATCAATTAAAGACAATAAATGAATCAATTTAAAGAAAGCTCTCTTCTTCTTCCACGTTGCCATATATATATATATATATATATATATAAAAGCTGAGATGGTCTAGTTACACTGGGATGGTTCCTACTGGGTCTCAAGTACGGAAAAAACACCAGAGACCTATTTCAGCAATATCAATGTCGCGATCTCATCGGGACATATCATGATCTCATCGGGATCCATTTGGTTCTATTTCTCTCCATATAATGGATCTCTATCCAAAACCATTTTATGAATCCTCCGAGTCACTCTTATATTTGTGACCCATTAGGTTCCCGATTATGTTGCCCACTTGGATTAACACTTAATCCAAACAAGCCATGAGTGGCGTCCAGCAACACATCATGACCCCTAATTGACCAAAAAGTGAGTGGTTTGATGAACGAACCCGTGCTCATAACAAACCATCTCATGAACCCTCCCATAGATAATTGCTGTGCAATTCGTCCTTTCACCATGCTATACCCCACTTAGTTATGAGTATAGGCAAAGTGTCAACTCTCACTAGACTGACTACATCAAATCTAGCCCAAGTGATATTAGTTCTCATCCTGGGACTCATTACTCTATATGTCAATGAAGACATTCTTCATAACACATGTACTCCGGCCAGAGATTTTCATGTAATGAACTCGACAAGAGGTTGTGGGTATCATCTGCTATTAACACAGAAGTGGTGAATCCTCTATTAGCTACTTAATTACCTTCAAA
The DNA here is from genome assembly GCA_027563885.1 of Erythroxylum longipes. Classification (NCBI taxonomy): domain Eukaryota; kingdom Viridiplantae; phylum Streptophyta; class Magnoliopsida; order Malpighiales; family Erythroxylaceae; genus Erythroxylum; species Erythroxylum longipes. The sequence continues at coordinate 18,242 of JAOQMS010069332.1, forward strand.
TACCTTAAGCTGTACCCAATCACCACCCTATGAGTGACCTATACAAGGCAACAACGAATGGAGTCAAAGCATAAAATCAGTATCCAAGATATCATTAAATACCTCAAGTCTAAGGAAACTTGCACCATTGCTATAATGAGATTATCACTGACATTAGAATAGGACATCCATGTGATGATCTCATAGTAGGTCACCCAATGTACTTATTACCTCTAGTATGCATCCACATCTCAACTCTAAACATCTCATGTTTATAGTTTTTAAGATTCACTACTTCATCAAATCAAGGAGTTTGACATGTGCTAGTCTATCCGAATTAACGATGTATAGTCTCATTAAACCTACGACTAGGCATAATTTAGATACTGACATAATTGCATATGATAGGAATCTCAGTACCATAATCAAATCATAATTTCCTTCATGCTTTGTCATATATCAAGGACTTCATTAATTTGCTTATAGATCAATATCAATTCATAAAGAATGAACACCAAATTAATGAAATATGCTTTTATTTATTATTGAAACTAAAGTTTGTACTTTGTACAAAACGCACTAAAGGTGATTGCCTTTAGGGCACTACTCTAGAAAATCTCCCACTTGACCTAAAGCCAATCACCTTGGTATCTAAAGCCATAGGCTAGTAAATGAGAATTAAATCTATTCTGTGACAATGGATTCGTCAATGGATCAGCAATATTATGCTTGGTGGGATTTCTCTCTATCTGTATATCATCTTGACCAATGATCTCCCTGATCAGATGATATCTGCGGAGTACATACTTAAATAGTTGTTGAGACCTTGGTTTCTTCGCTTGTGCAATAGCCTCATTATTGTCACAATACAATTGTATGGGTCCATCACCACCAGGAACCATACCAAGTTCAGTAATGAACTTCTTGATCAAAACTGCTTCCTTTACTATGTCTGAAGCCACAATGTACTCTGCCTCAGTTGTTGAATCGACAGTCGTCTCTTATTTAGAACTCTTCCAACTGACCGCCCCACCGTTTAGTGTAAATATAAATGTAATTGGGATTTGGAATCATCCTTATCATATTGAAAAGTGGCATCTGTATGCCTGCTCACATTTTGATTTTCATCTCCATATGTCAAGAAAACATCCTTAGTCCTTAGCAAGTAGTTGAGGATGTTCTTGACAGCCACCCAGTGACCCTCACCATGATCTAATTTGTAGCTACTCATAACACTTAGAGCATATGATACATCGGGTCTTGTACATAGTATAGCATACATGATAGATCCTACTACAAATGCATACGGGGTCATATTAATGTGTTTCCTGTCATCTTGTGTCTTAGGACACAGATTTCGAGAGTGTTATCCCATGAGTCATAGGAAGATACCCTCTCTTGGACTACTTCATGCTAAATCTCTTTACCATCTTGTCTATGTACATTAATTGTGAAAGACTGAGCAACCTTTTTAATCTATCTCTATAAATCTTTATCCTGAGGATATAATTTGCTTCACCAAGATCTTTCATGGAAAATTGTTTGGACAACCAAATCTTTACAGATTGTAGAATAGAGACATCATTTCCTAGTAATAATATGTCATCTATATATAGCACAAAGAATACGATTGCACTCAAATTAACTTTCTTATACTCAGATTTTTTGAGAAATTAAACTCTCTTATTATGTCATCAAAGCGGATATTCCAACTCCTAGATTCTTGTTTCAATCCATATATGGATTTCTAAAGCTTGCATACCTTTTCGCCATCATAGGAGATGAAGCCCTCTGGTTGTATCATATACACATTCTTAGCTAGATTTCCAATTAAGAAAGTTGTCTTCACATCCATTTACCATATCTCATAATCATAATGAGCAGTAATGGCTAGGAGTATCCTAATGGATTTAGGCATTACTACTGGGCTGAAGGTCTCGTCGCAGACTATTCCTTGTTTTTGACGAAAACCTTTGACCACAAGCCTTGCTTTATTAGTAATCACATTACCATCCATGTAAGTTTTCTTTTTGAAAACCCATTTACACCCTATAGGTTTTATTCCTTTGGGTATCTTAACCAAAGTCCATACTTGGTTTTCATACATGGAATCCATTTATGATTTCATAGCTCTAAGCCATTTCTCAGAATCTGAACTCTTCAGAACCTCTTCATTGGTAGTAGGATTATTATTTTCTATAAGCAATACGTCATTTTTTTTTATCCAGAGAAATCTATATCTCTAGAGAATAGAGCATATCCTACGTGACCTACGAACTTCCTGTGTTGAAGAAGGTTGAACAGTATCTTCATCTGTATGAGTCACAGTCTTAGGTTCAGTAGTTGATCCGCGTTTGTTCGAGCATCTTAAACTTCTTCAAGTTCAATTTTGCTCCCACTATCTTCTTTTAAAAGAAACTCTTTCTCTAAAAAGATAGCATGCTTTGAAACAAACATCTTTTGTTCCTCAGCATGGTAAAATTTATATCCCATTATTTCTTTAGGATATCCTATGAACAAACACTTGTCATACTTCGCATAAAGCTTATCTGACTATATTCACTTAACATAAGCGAGATAGCCCAAACTTTTATATGAGAAAGATAGGGTTTTTTGTTAGTCCACATCTCATATGGAGTAACATCAACTGCCTTTGATGGAACTCTGTTTAGCAAATAAATAGTTGTCTCAAATGCATACCCCCAAAAGGATTTTGATAAATTTGCAAAGCCCATCATCGACTGTACCATGTCTAACAAGGTTTGATTTCTCCTTTCAGCCACACCATTGTGTTGTGGTGTGTAAGGTGGAGTCCATTGAGATAAAATCCCATTATCTTTGGGATAATCTAAAAATTCTTAGTCTAAATATTCACCACTTCGATCGGAATCGTAGTGTCTTAATACCTTTCCCAAGTTGGTTTCCTACTTCATTTCTGAATTGTTTGAACTTTTCAAATGCATCATAATTGTATCTCATCATATACAAAAACCCATATCAAGAATAGTCATCGATAAAGGTAATGAAGTAAAGAAAACCACTTTTGACATGGATGGACATCAGACCACATACATCTGAACGTATTAGGTTTAATAATCCAGTCGCTCGTTCACCTTTTCCCTTAAAGGGTAACTTAGTCATCTTGCCTAATAAACAAGATTCACACATGTCATATGATTTATAATCAAATGACCCTAAACTACTACTCTTGTGGAGCTTAGCTAAGCGTCTCTCATTTATATGGCCAAGGAGACAATGCCATCAGTAAATTGATTTTAAATCATCTCATTTATATCTTTTCGTGTCATTGACATTCATAATTGGATGCGACATATCTAATATGTAAATTCCATTGCATAACGTATCAGTACCTAAAGCATTCCATTCAAACTAATAAAACAACCATTGTTATTAAAATTCAAATGGAAACCAACTTTATTTAAACAAGAAATAGACAACATGTTCTTTGTCAAAACAGGTACAAAATAATAACCATCCAGTATAATTACAAGCCCACTGGGGAGTGACAAAAAATAAGTGCTTATAGCTAATGCAGCAACTCTTGTTCCATTACCCATGCGTAGGTCTAGTTCTCCCTTTATAAGCTAATCTACTGTCCCTAAGGCCCTACATATCATTACATATGTGTGAGCCATAACCAGTATCTAATACCCATATGTTGTGGTTAGAAACAGTATTAACCTCTATACAAACATATCTGAAGTAGCCGGGGCATCTGATGCATGCTTCTTCTTCACGGACCTAGATAGACTTTAAAGTTTCGCTTCTAGTGACCATTCTTACCACAATGGAAGCAAGTTCCTTTCAGCGCAGTCTCTTTGGGTTTCTTTTGGCTGCACTTCCTTTTAGTTTCTTGGACCTTTTATTCTTTAGGTTCTTTTTTCTTAAACCAGAAGAAGAAGATTACACCACTAGCACTGGCTTGCTATCCTTCTTGATAGCTTACTCTGTTGTCTTGAGCAGATTGATCAACTAAAGGATTGTCATGGAGATTTGATTCATCCTATAGTTCAACACAAACTGTGAATAACTATCAGACAATCTAACCAGAATTAAGTCAATACTTAATTCATAGTCTATAACAAAACCCAAAGTGGCCAACCTCTCAATATAACCATTCATCTTCAGTGCATACTGCATTGTAAATGTCTTCGGAGTCATCTTAGTTGTGAAAAGCACCCTCGAGGTCTCGAACCTTTCAGCCTAAGCTTCTTCATTAAACAACTCTCTAAGATGAAACACTATGGTATTAGCATCCATAGACTCATGCTGCTTCTGCGACTCAGGTGACATATAGGTTAGTATAATGCAAGTAGCCATGTCACAATCTTTGAGATGCTTAGGATATGCTTTATGATCCTCAACAAAAGCATCAGCAGTAGGGGGATTAGGATGTGGAATGTTTAAGACGTAGCCTAGCTCCTCATATTTGAGAACAATTCTCAAATTTCTCAGCCAGTCAAGAAAATTAGGTCCAATCAATTTATTAGAATCCATAAGTGAGCGCAAATTCCCACTGGAAGACATCTTCAATCAACCTAAATGTGAAGAGAGAAAGAAGGTTAGAATATAAATACAAGCATAATCATAAAGACCTGTATGACATGTATATAACTCCCACTAGTTTCAAAGAATCCATAACCCTCACTATAAATCCAAGAAAAATTATGAAAAGGTCGATATCTGACATTACTAAGAATGACCTTGGGTTTACTAATAGGTGTGCATTAGGATGTATTTTTATAGGTAATTGGAATGTGTTTTCTAGCATAATTGTTGTTTATTGTTCTAGTTTAGGATTAATTTTGTATGTTTTCATTAATTTCAATTTCTATCGTGTTCTTGTGTATTAGATGCTAATCGAGGGTAAGAATTGCTTATTTTTGTGTAGCAAAGGAGAGGAAGCAAGTTGGAGGATTAACAAGAGAGTATAGAAGAGAAGGCAAGAGGATTACATCTGGAAACAATTCCCACGGATGTGGGAAATCAAGACAAAATGTTTCTGCCCGTAATTCCCACATTTGTGGGAATCATGCAGATTCTCACGGGTGTGGGAATTGAAATTCGAGACAATCTGCGAGGCTTCATTAAACCTAATTTTTTGGACTATATAAAGATCATTAAGCATCCATCTTCAAAGAGGGACGACACCTACCTGTAGAAAGACCATCCTTGGGTGAAGAACATATGTTTGGAGCATCAAGGAAGGATTGAAAACAAGGATCATCATCAAGATTGGGCAAAA
>JAOQMS010069340.1:0-23485 GCA_027563885.1 Erythroxylum longipes
ATTTCTGCCATATACCGAAATTGCCCTCATTTTCTTCTCATGTCTTCATTTCATAAGATATCATGTTTAAGTTCAATACAGAAATTTTTATGGGGCCGACTGTGCTGGCATGTCATACACTTGAAAATATACTCAACCACTTGCTTCTTCATTCCGGGCCACCAGAAATGCTACTTCAGTGTGTTATACATCCTAGTAGTACCAGGATGCATAGTATAGGCAGCCATATGAGCATCCTCTAGAATTTCTTTCCTCAGATCATCCATATTAGGCACAAACAGCCTCTGTTTCAACCACCATGTCTCATCCCTCAACTCAAAACTTGGAATCTGGACTTATCTTCACTTTCTCTATAAGCTTCACCATATTAGGATCTTTTCTCTAGATTTTTCTAATTCTATCTTGTATTATCGGTCTCAACTTTAGTGCAGCGATCAATGCCTCATCTTGCTCCTAATTTAATTCCACATTCAGAGATCTCAAATAAATCAAGTTTTGTAACCTCGATAACTGAATCTGAGCGGCACTGGTATTAGACTTCCTGCTCAAAGCATCAATAACCACATTAGCTTTCCCCGGGTGGTGCTCAATTGTGCAGTCATAATCCTTTAATAACTCAATCCATCTTCTTTGTCTCATGTTCAAGTTCTTCTGACTCAATAGATACTTCAAACTTTTATGATTTGTAAAAATCCGGAATGTCTCTCCATATAGAGAGTGTCTCCATATCTTTAGAGCAAAGATAACTGCAGTGAGCTCTAAATCATGTACTGGATAGTTAATCTTGTGAGACCTTAATTGTCTCGATGCATAGGCAATCACCTTGCCATACTGCATCAATACACATCCTAATCCTTGATATGAAGCATCACTATATACTATATCCTCCTGTCCCCGATGGAATAGTCAACACTGGTGCTGTAGTCAACTGATGCTTTAGCTCCTCAAAGCTCTTCTGACATTCCTCATTCCATCTGAATACTACATTCTTCCTCAGAAGTTTTGTTAGAGGGGCTGAGATCAAAGAAAACCCCTCGACAAACCTCCGATAATATCCGGCTAATCTTATAAAGCTTCAGATTTTTGATACATTTCTCAGAGCTTCCCAATTCATCACTACCTCTATCTTCTTTAGATCTACTTATATGCCTTATCTAGTCACTATATGCCCTAAAAATACTACTTGATCCAGCCAAAATTCACGTTTACTGAATTTGGCATATAGTTGTTTCTCCCTCGTAATCTGTAATATCATTTTAAGATGCTTGGCATGCTCTTCTCTATTCTTCGAATATACCAAAATTTCATATATAAATACTATAACAAAACGATTCAAGTAGGGCTGAAACACCTTGTTCATTAAGGCCATAAATGCTGCCAGGGTATTAGTTAACCCAAATGGCATTACTAAGAACTCAAAGTGCCCATACTTGCTCCTGAACACACTCTTCGGTACATTAGCCTCTACTATCTTCAATTGATAGTACCCCGATCTTAAATCTAGCTTAGTGAATACCTGAGCTCGCTGCAACTAATCAAGCAAATCATCAATTCTAGGCAACGGGTACCTGTTCTTCACTGTCACCCGATTCAGTTGCCTATAATCGATGCATAACCTCAAAGTCTCATCTTTCTTCTTTATAAACAAAATTGGAGCTCCCCAAGGCAAAACACTGGGTCTAATGAAACCCTTTTCCAGCAACTGTTGTAGTTGATCCTTCAACTCCTTCAGTTCCTTAGGTTCCATTTTATATGGAGGAATGGATATAGGAGTAGCACCTAAAACTAAGTCAATTGTGAACTATGTTTCCTGATCTGGAGGTAAACCAAATAACTCGACGGGAAACACATCCTAGAATTCCCTAACCACAGGATGTCCTATACATTTTGCTTAACCCGAGTATCGATGACGTGGGCTAGATAGGCCTCACATCTACCTTGCATCATCCTCAATGCACTCATAAATGATATTAACCTGGCTGGCACTGCTTGACTAATTCTTCTAAAAACTGCTCTCAACTAACTAGGATATTCTAGTACTACCTCCTTGGTATAGCAGTTCATGATAGCCCTATGAGCAGTGAGTCAATCCATGCCTAGGATAATATCTATCTCTCTCAGCTATAGTATAATCAAGTCTGCCTCTAATTCTGCTTGATCAATCCGAATCAAGCATCTTTTGTAGACCTCTCCTATAACTGTAGTACTACCTATTAGTGTACTCACCTCTAATCCATACTCTAATAGCTCTCTATCACAATGCATCCTAGATGCCAGATGTGGTGCGATAAATGAATGTGTAGATCCTGGATCTAACAATGCAAATGCTTCATGATCATAAATAAGTAATGTACCTACAACAACATCCAGAGAGTCTTATGCCTCCTATCTAGTCATTGCATAGACTCGGGTCTGAGACTGCAGCCTGCTGCTCCACACCTCAGTCCCGAAAGAAGGATTCACAGAGTTTACTCTGCCTCTCCCACAGCCTCTATGTATAGTCCCACTACTTCGACTCTGCTAGATTGTAGCTTCACTCCCAGATCTCCCACTCATACCAAACTGAGTTTCCATAGCAGCAGGACAATCTCTAATTTGGTGGTTAAAGGAGCTGCATCCAAGGAAAACTCCAGACAGTCTCCAGCACTCACCACTGTGCCTCTTCCCACAGTGCTCACAAGGGGGTAACTGACTCTGCGCTGTACCTCTTCCACCGCTAGACTGTATAAAATCACACCTCTGTCTAAATCCCGACTGTCTTAATCCAACCAATGGTCTAAAAGCTCGGTTCTGGCGCTTACTGAATCTTCTACTAGAACCACTCTAAATCTCATTAGACCTCTTCAATCTGGACCCTTTCCCAGACTCTGCTTGTCCCTCTCTCAATAGCTGCTCAATTCTGATCGAAGCAACTCTCAACTCATTGAAACTACTCAGGTTGGAGATTGCTAGTCTTATCCCAATCTCTATGTTCATCCCATCTTCTAATCTTTTACACTTATCTTATTCTATAGGAGTCAAAGCAGTAGCATATCCCATCAACTCATTGCACCTAATCTCATACTCTGCCACTGACATCCTATCCAGGAACTCTTTCATCTTCCTATCCAAGTAGATCTTAGGCATGTAGTTCTCTTTGAAGACCTCAGGAAGTCTTCCCACTTTAGGTTGCAAGGCCTGGTGGTACTGCCTGGAATAGTCTTCCACCACTGGTAAGCTAGGCCTTGCAATAAAGACACTACATAGTCAAACTTCTCGTTCAGCTTGTAGCCTATCTGATTGAAAACTCTCTCAGTCCTCTCTAGCCATCCCTCGGCTTCCGCAAGGCCTATACTTTCATAGAAGTCCACAGCCCCATGCTTCCGTAGAATATCATACCTCCTCTCCTTCTCTCAGGAACTCTAGGAGGCATTTCCTTATGTTGAGGTACCGAAGACTCTCTACTAGCTCCTATAGATCCTAGGTCAGCTGATTGCCCCACTTGATCACCTATGGTGGATGAACAATAATAAACAATAACTTCAATCATTATCTGCATTTCTCATGATATTTCATGCTTAAAATTCCTATATGCCCCTATGGACGCTAAACCATGCTTTGATACCACCCAATGTAGAACTTCAATATCACATTCATGCATCAAGTCTCAGACCATCATTATCCGACATCAACATAATCAAATCACATTCATATTATCATTCAAAACATATTATAAAGCAAACAATTAATTACGTGAAACCGTCTAGGTTACTCACTGATTACTCTCTAAGCTATTACCTTAAAGTTCCAGTAACGTCTGGATGTTGATATTCCAATTGATCCTCTATATCAAGCAATATACATATATCAAACTTTTGCACAATTATAAGTGTTTGTTAATGCACATGTATGTATATGAAATATGCACAATGCATATTCATGACAATCCCAGGTATCGCTCTATTATTCTCATCATGTAAACATTAATATTTCCAAACTCACATAATTATCATTTGTAGTTATGGTTTATACCTCAATAAAACCAGTAGAATCACAATTTCTAACTCATTTGGTCAAATTTAGATTTTTCCAGAAACATACCTTTGGGTCTACTATACATGATCAATCTGACAATGAAAATAAAGTAATTTGGCAATACTTTCTTCTAGAAAAATGTTCCCCATTATCTTAAGTTTCTAATGACACCAATATCATTAAATTTGATTTAGTAGTTCAAAAGTTATACTCCAAATAATTCGGACTGTTCTTTAACTATAATAGTATTCTGTACCAAACTTCAAGTCAGATTCTGGAATTTTAGAGAAAGAATTAAAATTTGACTTATACAGAAATATTGTAGCCCTATGTCTCTAGTTTACTCCAAATCAGTAATAATTCAATTTGAATAACCACATAACAAGTTATGTCTAAAATACCAAAGTATGTTCAGTGAAAATACTCTTGTTATGAAATACTAGAACTCCCCATCAATTTCGTCCCAAATTCATCAATCAATCTCCTCCAAATGATTTCAGAAGATCATATTTTGGTGAAGATGTAGAAAAATGTGTTTTGAATCTGTTGGTTCAAATCCCATTCAGCTCAACACATTCTTAAACAAATTAAAAATATAATTAACACCAAATATAAAAAACATCACATATTCATGCATCATCTTCATTTTTGTGTTTTCATCTTTCATTTTTCTGCACTTTAATTTTTTGTACATTCCCCATTTTCATTTCACCATTTCAACTCCCATTTAGCTAAACACATTCTTAAATAAATTAAAAACCATAATTAACACAAAATATCAAAAACCTCCACACATGTTCTTCATTTCCTGCACTTTCCTTCATTTTTCTACATTTTGTTCATCTTCTTCTTTTCTTATTCTCAATCTAACATTTCTAATTTATATCTACCCCATTTTCTGCTTCTATTTAACTCAAAGCATCCATAAACAAACCCAAAATCCCAAGTTAAAACTCAAACATTAAAAAGGAAAATTTCACATATGTTCTTTATGTTTCCTGCACTTTCATTTTTCCGCATATTTATTCCCTACACATTCTTCATTTTTCTTCTCAAACTTCAATTTTAAATCACTTTACCATATCAGAACATTATCTTAAACATATTCTTTAACTCTAAACCCATTTTAATTCTTATACACTTTCATCAGAAATTTTTTTTCTGCATTTCTTCATTTTTTTGCTGCACCTAGTACTTAAATTCAAGTCCAATGTTAAAACTCTTAAAGATAGATTTTGAATTTGATTTCTTCTTGAAAAATGTATCCTTATGTCTCCAGTGTAATCCAGATTAAGAATCATCTCATTTGGATAATTACAGATCAAGTTATGGGTAAAACACAGAACCATAATCAGTGAACATGTTACTGCTACATTTTCAAGCACTCATCTTCCAATTTTCCAGATTTTACACCTAACACAACTTGTACAAAGATCACTCTTTATACTTCATTACTCTTCATTCTTAACTCCATTTCAACTCAACATCATTCACAAGCCAATTCATGATCTATATTTGATCATTAACTCAAAACAGAACATGTGTATATACCATTCATTATCAATTTTCTGCATTCACCCCAACACCATTATGATGATCATTCTACCTCTAAAACATCTCTAAAACAATTTATGAAATATTAATCATCATACATATACAAAAGCAAGACAATTACATCAACTATTCATCACTCACGTTCATCATACATAAAACACCATTTTATGCCATTTAACCTCTAACTATCATCATATACATTTAATAATACCCATGAAGATTAACAAGCAACTTACTTGATTTAGCTCCAAATCTTGAAAAATAACACTTAGCCCTAGCTCCCAAACATCACACGTACAACATCATAGAGGTTGGAAGATTTAGGTTTTCTTATGGTAATGAATAAGATAACATGACGGAAGTAGTAATTGAAAGATGAGAGAGTTGGTTCAACATTGGTGGAGGTGAGAGTGAATGAAGAAAATGAAAATTGAGGAGAAGAAGAAAGCAATCCACGAAGACGATGAAGAAAGCATAAGAGAATCATGAGAAACAAGACAAGGGTGGTCTTTAAATTAAAAGAATATTGATCTTAAGACATGGCTTGGCAAGTGACACTTGTCACTTGTCACATGTCCAATTCTTATAACTTTAAACTAGGTTCTTTAATTTGTTCTTTAATTTAACTAGTCTATTTGTCACCAATTTATAATCCAATTGTTTCCCAATTTTCAATGACACTTGTAAATAACTCCCAAAGTCATTTATCACAATTTCCATTGCCATTTGACAGTTAATTCTACAAGCATTTATCATTTGTCTTACACTTGTCATTTTTTTCTAGTCCAAAATTACTCAAAATTTTAGAAATTTTCTAAAATTCACCTAAATTTCTAAATCACTAAATACACTCTCCAAATCAATTTTCGACATATAAAAACCACAATTCTCAATATAATCACATTTACAAATCAATTATACCCAAAATGTCAATGAATGCATATACAATCATTTTAATGTGCAAAAGTTCAATATTGACGTATATGTGCATGTCATATAATGCATGAGCATGAAATGCATTTTCTAATCTCTTAATATTCTCTCATGTTTGCTATTCTGGCCTTAACATGGGTAACGAGATGTTACAAAAACTCTATAAATTGTGGAGATTAAACTGAAGAAGTGAAGATTTGGGATAAATGAAAACTAATATAGGAAGGCCTATTTATAGGCCTCCCAAACGCATTTCTGTTCACAGCTATAACATCCCTTTCCCGTGCTAAGGGTTAGAGCCTAGGAATACCGTATATAAGCAATATTATTGAGAGATTAGAAAATGCATTCCATACTCATGCATAATATTTGTATACACACACGTGAATTTGATAATTGTACACATTACAATAATTTCTTCATGCACTCATTTGACATTTTCCGGGTATAAATGATTTTTATTAAAGTGACTATGATGTGAATAGTGAATTTATGTCTTGAAAATTGAGTTGGTGTGTTTTATTAGTGATTTAGAATTTTTGGTAAAATTTGCGAATGTTCTGGAATTTTGGAAATTTTTGGACTAGGAAAAATGCCAAGTGGCAGAACAATTGATTAATAGCTATAGAAATAAATGTCAAATGGTAGTATAAATTTTTTATAAATGACATTAAGATTTAATGACAATAGTTATTGAAATTTGGGAGACAATTGGACTAAAAATTGGAATCAAATAGACTAGTTATCAAAGGAGGGACAAATGGAGCCATAAGAATATGACATGTGGCAAGTGACATGTGTCACTTGCCACACCACTTACGACCCACGATTGTTTTTCTAAAAGACTACACTTTACATTGTTCTTTTTTTTCATTTGTTCTTGCTCTCTTAGCTCTTCATCTTCTCCATTTTTTCTCTCCACCTACGAAACTCCTACTAACCTCCATCAAGTTGATTTTTGGCCATAATTTCACACTACCCACTTAAATAGCTTTCTACCTTCTTCTTGTTACTAAAATATCCAACCTAGTCCACCTTCAAAGTTGATGATCGTGTGATGCTTGGAGCTAGGGTTTCTTTGAAGACTCTTGAAGAAGTTTTGGGTTAATCATGTAAATAGCCCTCTATTCCTTATGGGTTATTCTAAAAGAGATAAATATGGTGATTATTTTGAGAATTTTGATCATGATCATGAAGAATTGTATATATATGTACATTAGGCGTGAATGAGAAAACTTGGGTATGTTCATCTTTTTCTTTTATATGTATGATGATTAATGATTCATAAATTGATGTAGAGGTGATTTAAAGTTACAATGAGTTCTAAAATGGGGTTTAAAGAAGTGCAGAAAATTGATTTATGAATGAATGTTATATGTTCTATTTTTGGGTTAATGATCAAACATAGATCATGACTTGTTGTGTATGATATTGAGTTGAAATGAGAGTGGAAATGAAGAGGAAATAATGAGGACATAAGTTAGAAATGATAGACTTAGTAAAAGAGATGAATTAGGATGAAAATGAAGTTGAGATATGCTAGATGGAGTGTTTTTACTAAACATACTTCTGTCTTTTGGCTATATAATGAATTTTAGACATACAAATGAGATGATTTTTTATTTATATTAAAATAGAGAGATTTTACTACAATTCTTATGAGGACTAGAATTTGAAATTTTTCTTTAAGAGTATTGAAATTGCTTGAAGTTGAGAATGGTGTTATGTCGAGGAGTAAGAATAGTCTGAAGTGTTTTGGTTATAACTTGCATAACACTAAACTAAATTTCTGATTTTGATTTCATTAGAAACTTAAGAAATGGAGAAAAATTTTATTAGAAGAAATTGTTTCCTAAAAACATCTTTATCTAGGTTAAAATGGTCATAAAAAACTGAACTAGAAATCTATCATTAAAAAAATTGGAAAACTGCAGGAATACTGGGAAATTTGTTTCTGTCACGATCGTGGCAGGGGAGGCCACGATTGTGGGTAGTGAATTTTTCATGGTAATGTTGTGATTATGCAATGTTTGAACCAATTAAGGATGAGGTATATAATTATGTTGTTTTTGGGCTTAATTGGGACTTTAAAAAGGCATAAGTGATGTTGGAAAAGTTGGTTAAATGTGTGTTAAGTTTTGATTGATCTTAATGTTATACCTTTAAGGAAAAGAATGTTTCAAGGTAATGCATCTAAATGTGAAATGTTTAGAGTGTTAAATGATTACATAACATAATGAATGAATTGTTTGACGCATTATGAATAAGACATAGTATGGAAGGAGATTGGATTTCATGAATGATGAGGTTAAGTTTGAAATATTGAATCAAATGAGTAGAGGATTAGAAAGTTTAATGCAATAAATGGGTAATGTAATTAGTATAGAATGAAATTGCATTAATGCATATGAATTCAGGAAAATTTGAAGTAGAATTGATGTTGGTATAAGTGTTGAATTTGTGTGGATGAAGGAAGAAAAGTGCAGGGCATGATCGTGACCCTTATAGCATAATCGTGGCCTGATAAAATAAGGTTCTGTCACGATCGTGGCAGGGACACCATGATCATGGCCAAACCTAAAGAGGTAAAGAGTGGTCATTTGAGTGAAGTTTGAACCAAACAATGCTAGGGTGTTCCCATATGAGGTAATTAGACTTGAATGAGTCTTAAGTGAACCTAGCAAAGGATGAATGAGATGAGTAAAGCAAGTAAAGTGCATTAGATATTAAAGAATGATTGAAAGATATTAATTAATTATGAGATGTAAATAAAGGAAATATACCAAGGATTGCCAATATGACCATGCATTATACCTTACACATACACATATGTGTTTAATGAAATGTTTATGTGATTGGGCAATTAATATGTGTGTGCCTTACATGTGTTGCATGAAATTGATATACGGGATTCAACATTTGCATCCAGACGTTTCTAGATCATCAAAGCAAATGCTAATCTAGAGCACACTGTGAGTCGACCTAGATGGTCTTATTTCATTATTTGTTCTGTTTTCAATTTCTACATTGAATTATTACTGATGTGAATGTGATTGAGATAATTTCGAACATTAATGGTCTGAGGAGTTTGATAGATGTGAGAACATTGGAAGTGCTCCTTATATGTGAATTTGATGAAATATGTGTTTTCTCAACTTAAATGTTGAATGCCAGACCAAGTTTCGAAGAAAAATATGAACGTGTATATGAATGAAATATATGTATTCTCAACATAAATGTTGAATGCCGGACTAAGGTCCAATGATATGTGATGGTGAATATAACTGTGGGATTCTGGGCACTTTTAATTGACTGAATATATGTGATGCATTTCATTACATGAATGCATGAAACATAAAGGCTGTTGTGACCGTAGTAGCCACCGAAAAAGAGGTTAAAGCTCAGAATGTGAAAAAGAGCTTAAAGCTCAGAATGTGATAAGAGCCTTTGGCTTAGTTGTGCATGTACCCGGTATCCACTAAGGAATATAGGACATTAATCGATACAACTCGGTATCCACTAAAGGATATGAGCTAGAAAAAAAAGGCACTCAGTCACAACAATAATAAAAGAAAATGAGTCTCATAAGCACTGCATATGCATATGATAGGTATAGTTTAAATGGTTGACTGATTTCTGAATGTGACATGTGTGGAATGTGAAATGTGAAATGAATGACCAAATGATATGCAGTGATAAATGATTTTTAACGAAATGATGTGAATTATGTAATTATATGAATTGTATGTGTTATGTGATCGAGTGAGTCATCGAGAACAGTCACTCATTAAGTTTGCAAAACTCAACCAAAATTTGCAATATTTTTTCAGGCTCAGAAGAGTTACCCCGTTAGGCAAACGGGAGTATAACCACTGCATTCAAGTAAGAGAAAGAGGTCGGGATTTTTTGGCGTTTGTATACGTTTTTTTGTCATTTTTGTCTTAAAAATTGCATTCCGCAAATATTGTACAGCATTCATACGAACTGAAAAGTGTAATGACTGTATGACTAGAAATGTTTTGCATTGGGCCTAGATGATTATTGAAATATATGACGATGTGTAAATTGTTTGTAACAATTATGATTGAAAATGTTTATGAGTAAAATGGAACAAAATTGATTATTGATTTTTTCAAGAAATGCGTTTGATGTTTGAGGAAAAAAATGTAATGAGAGTTGTTTGACTGCTCTAGCACACCGCTTTCATAGGGTGCGTTTCCGAATGTCCTCGAGATGTACGGATCCATACTCAGTTGGAGTGGGGTGCTACAGGGATTGATAGGTTATATATATTAACTGATCATATTTCCAAGTGAGTAAGCACCCACGGGTGTAGATAGGGATCGCCCCAATATACCATAACATCCATCGAGATAGGACTCAATGTCACTATAGTTAGGATAAGGTGGGATAAGGAACGCAGCAGCATGACTCTACAGATAACACGATCATGCTCAAAAGTTCAACACCACCTCTACATCAAGATCAACTAAAGATTACTAGATTGGAGAAGTATATGGGGATATTCTGGGCAACTAATCCTCAACTTAAGATGATCAATGGGAGCTCATGGTGTGTGTGTGTTGTAGCTAAAGGTGTATGATCGATGGATAGATTATGTACTATACAAGATGATGGGTCACCCCAAATTTGAGATACTACCTCTATTAGCTAGACTTGGACCATCATCATTTACTCCCATAGTTGCACCTGATGATATAGAGGCCAAGGACATTCCCAGTAAACCAAATGCCTAACAACCACAGAGGCAATCTAGGATGCTTTATAAGGTTTTCTTCTGTTTATTTTACTTTTAATTTTTATATTATTATGTATTTTCATTTATTTATTATTTTGTTTTGTTTAAATTATTTTTGCAGTGTCATTTTATTTTAATTTATTATTATTTTTATGTTTTTTTTACTTTTTTATCCCTTTTTATTTCTATTTTGCAAGGATGATAGTACATAGTATCAAATGTAATCATCATCGAGTTTATTCAGGGAAGTGCCAAAATATTCCTTTGTCACATTTTTTTCATTGATATTTTATTTTTATATTCTTATATTTTGTCCATTGAGGACGATGTACTAGTATAAGTGTGGGAAATTAGTTAATGAAAATTTTAAAAATTTTAAGCTTATTGTAATCTATATTTTTTATTCTTATTAATTGACATCTCGATTTAGTTAAAATATATCCTAAACACATTAGGTTATTATTGATTAAATAAACTTTTGGAAAAGGATGAAAGTTATAATAGTCTCTATTTCATAAGCCATATTTTTACTGATCATCAATATAATTAATTTGAATGAAAATTACATATTATTTACACACATAAAACCTATTTGTGAGCTTTTGAGCTTAAGAGAAAATATATCATTATATTATGTTGTTTTATTCTTTGTTGTGTGTTATCATGCATAGTGGGATGATTATAGAACTTGTTTTTACTATTCATGTTAAGACCACATTTTTAAACTAGAGTTATTAAAATGATAAAGGCTCTTAGATTCAACATACTGTTTTAGCCTTTTTTTCTTTTATTATTATCCAACCTTTTTTTTACCCCGTATGAGTAACCACTTTTAAGACTTAGCCTTTTTAATTGATTATAACTACATCGATAGCCTTTACCCTATTTTTCTTGAAAATATTTTGTTATTTTTAATCCTTGAAGAAATTCTCATTTACTTGATTGCTTGAAAATTGGATTATATTAAAGAATTTTAAAGAAAAGGTCTAATATTTCTATGATTGTTGGTTTGTAGTGATTGTTAATTTTTTTCTTCTCAAGTGATTAATGTTCTCTCCAAAGTTGCTTGAAGAAGTTCAAAAGTCAAAAATTATTTGTTATTGGTATATAGAATAAAAAAGAAGAAAGGAAAGAAGAAAAGTTGTGATATTTGTTAAAGAGAGAGAAGAATTATTGTTGTGCTAATAAAATCATTGTTTAAACAACCTATGCTACGAAGAACTAAGTTTCCAATATTATTACCTTTTTTTTAGTTATCCCTTTCATACTGAGTTTCCAATATTATTACCCTTTTTTAGTTATCCCTGCCATACCTTTACCTAAGCCTCATTACACCTTAATAAAAGACCTTTTGATTTTTATTTCTACTTTACTTATAAATGATGAAGATGTGATTTTATTATAAGCATATGGTTAAAAATCTTCTTTTATATTAACTTGAGAGTTTGTTATATTTTCCACCCTAATCACTTTGAGTGTGTTGAGTGAATGCTTTGCGAGGTTGTGGAGTTTGTATTTTTTTACTTCAACAAGAATATCAATCTAATTGTTATTGATATTGACTTATGAGGGTCAGTTCTAGGATAACTTGAGTATAATTGTATTTTAATTTGATTCATATGATATGATGATTTAGGGTATTGATGTATATGTTAAGGTTAATCAGGGATGGAGGTTTTTAAGTTTTATGATTTGAATTATGATTTCCTTAAGGCCAAACAAAAGTTTAAGTGTGGGGATGTTTGATAAACAATTAATAAACTATGTTTTATTTGCCCATATTAAGTGTGTTTTGCATGTTATTTGAGAGTTTTATGTTATTTTTGGTACTTATTTTATTTCTAGTTTTTTTCAAGTCTCAATTGCCTTCATAAATCAAAAGGAGAAGAATTCGGTGACGTTGGGGCATAAAATAAAAGAATTAAATCTTTTTTTGATATGCACGCCCGTGTGAAGATGTACTTGCCCATGTAAGTAATATATACGACTGTATAAGGATCCTTGTAAGTGATTGTGAATATGTAAAGCTTTGAAGATGTTTTTTCTACCCTTATGAAGATATATGGCCATGTAAATCGCATATATGATTGTGTGCCATGCCTATGTAAGCTCCTAAAATTGTATAAATTTATTATTTTAAAGTGTTTTTAGGATACTCTGACTCTAATTCCTTCTCCTCTCTATAATTGACTTTTATATTGAAAAATTAGGGAATGGTCACTCACACAACCGTGTATATACCAAAAACCCTAATTTGTAATATAAAAGTCAATTATAAGGAGGAGATACAATTAGAGTCAGAGTTAGAGACAAAAGTTAGAGTTGGAGACTCAATTTAAACCTAGTATAATAAAAAAATTGAGATTACTTCAACGATTCGATAGAGAATAGCCTTCCATCGAAGTTTCAAGGGGATTACATTTGAGAAAAAGGATATGTATCTTATGGATTCTTTTTCTTTTTAATTATTCTTCTAAACTTTTGGTGTTTGTTTTGTTTATATGTTTATAAACTAAGTTTAATTAGTTCCTAGGTACGACGAGCCCTAAGTTGGGATGGATGTTGTGATTTGATCTTTATTTAAAGCAATTTGATTCGTTGATTTATTACGATTCAACTATATGTTTTTATTCTTTAACTAATTTGTCCAAGATATTAGTCTAATGCTTGACTTTATATGATTAAGATTAATAAATCCTTTTGTATAACTAGATCTACTATAACTTGAAAGAGTTGTATACGTACGCAGAGATAGGCTGAAAAAATCATCTAGATTAGGGTTAAACCTAATAATGAAATCATAAATCGAGTAATGTGATCTTAGGGGTTTTAATTAGAAAATGGTTTCAGTTAATCAACTAAGGGTTACTTGTTAGTAGTCTTAACAAAGATACTAACATAAGATATGAATTTCCATAGTCCAATGATTAAAATCTTAGGGGGATTCGTTACCTAGGTACTAGTTAATTGATACTTATTAATTATTATGTTATCAACATTTTGGTTTATAATTTTTTTGAATTTTAGTTTAGTTTAATTTTAAATTAGATCATCATCCTATTTGTCAATTAGATAATAGAAAAGAGGTTACCAATAGTACTTGTAATCCTCTTAAAATCAACCAGTACTTGTCAGTGCTAGCTACAGTTACATCACACACTTATTGTTTAAAAAATAAAATTATATATCAATAATAAAACGAGAGTTATCAATTATGGTTGCTTCCACCTTTTAAAACTACGATTGATCATTGCTAATAAATAACTATTTCACCAATCATACATTTGATGTGATATTAAATATGTCTTTCCTTTAACCAATAAAAAATATATAATTCAATTAGCCCTTATTATTTAACAAACTTAGATACGATCTAAAATTTAATTAAACAATAACTTTAAGAAAAGAAAGACCATCAAAGCAAGATAACATAACATCTGTGGTTGCATTAA
The DNA here is from genome assembly GCA_027563885.1 of Erythroxylum longipes. Lineage (NCBI taxonomy): Eukaryota > Viridiplantae > Streptophyta > Magnoliopsida > Malpighiales > Erythroxylaceae > Erythroxylum > Erythroxylum longipes. The sequence goes on from JAOQMS010069340.1 coordinate 14,713, forward strand.
ATCTATTTGAATGCTTTTCCTATAAGTAATAATTTCTAATACAATAAATTAAGAATTTTAATTGCTAAAAATGATTAAAAAAATTTTACGTATTCAAACTTTAATCTTGCAAATGATCATTTCAATCAATAGACTAATTTTGTGCATTAGAAATCAATAAAAATAATCATAAAATAGAAGCATAGAAAATCAATCCATACATGAATAAAAAAACACTCCATATTAAGAACCAATTGTCTCCCAATTTTTAAGGTTCCAAACTGCTTCCACTTCCTTCAACTAAGACAAAAACAATTAGAAAACTAATTTTAAGGATGCAAAAGGTCCACTATGCAAGCTAACTAGTCAAATACCTAGATTCAGCCTCTCTTTAACACTTGAGAGTTCTCATCCATAACGAGAAACCTACCAAGCGACAACCCAAATTTAGAGGCTGACGTTAAAATAGTATAACTCATACTAGATTTTGGAGCCTTTACTAATAGAACCTACATAATACTGCTCAAGAACAATCCACCTTAAGTTAAGTGGCATAAACTAGTATAGCCTCATAACAATTATCCCAATGGATCTTTCATTATAAGGTTGGCAATTAAATAAATAATTATAACCAAAACAAGATCTAACTTCTCAACCAATTATACTTTTGTCTTATAAAACACTTAGTTGTAGACACACAACCATTTATTTTTTAAATGTAACAATGCATCTTAAGTATGACTTAAGCTCTAAGCAGTTTATAACTTACAATGTAAGGAGAATCAGCGGGCAAACATAGCAAAATGGGTGTAGAAGAATCAACCACACTAAAGAGGAAAACATCCTCTTCATGATAGCCTTCAATTACTTCATTTACATCATATGGAATGAAAGGAACACCAAGATCTTCACAAATGAAAAAGCTTCTATACTATGCATCAATATTTGTTTCAATTGATAAGATAAATAATGCTAGCTAAAGAAGTTGCCAACTCACTAAACACTAGATTGACAAAAAGGTGGAACCTCGTATAACTTGCTCTTATTATAAAACTTGCTCTTATTATAAAGACCTCTCAAAACTTCTTATGATGTATGACATGATAATATTTCTCATACTTTTGTTATCTTTCATTAGTTGATTCAAGCAAACCACCCATAAGAATCATATTTTGACTCTTATCTACTCCTTAAATGATCTTGATCTTAGCTTATAAGCACTTTCTAACCTTGTTTCATTTATTTAATTTTCACCTTAAAAATCTATCTTATAAATCAATTAATGAGCAATATTAAATATATAGATTACTAATATTGTTTTGAAGTATACTGCTTCAGTATGATATCATAATATTATAAGAATTTAATTATAAAATATTAGAGTTTAGTGATTCATATATTAAAGTTTTACTTGAAATTATTCGATAGTTTGATTAGAAGAAAAAACTCCATAATAGAATTACTTAAATAAAAGTTTATCATATTCTACAATTACATTGTATATATGTATCATCTATGTTTTTTTTAGATTTATCAAATTTTATGATAGAATTTTGGTAGAAACTTAATGTTATATTAACATTATATTGTTTCACTATTTTATTTATTGAGAGTTTTTATAGAAAAATATTTATATTTCAACTTAGAATCATATAAGGTACTTTGTGCAAAATGTCCGAATAACTTGCTTAAAATAATTACAAAGAATAATATAAACAACTAAAAAAAATATATTACATATTCATGATAGACTAATTCCATTTACAAGTAACTTTTACTTATTTGCAAGCCGTTTCTAAAATTTTATAAATCTTGGGTAAAGTAAAAAAAAAAAATTATTGTCACAAAGAATGAAAATAAGCAAATTGCCCTTCCTCCTGCTTATTTGATTCAGTTTTGTGCAGTACAAGGTGACAGCAACATTGGAAAGTCAAATCTGTACTTCATAGCATTTTAATCTTATTTTCTGTACAACACCGATCCCCTTAATATACAGCTAATTATACACAGCTAATTTAAATCCTCGGGGAAAAAGCTTCATCAATATCCACTAACCATGGCTTCTTTGCTATCTTTTAAATCTCCGTGGTCAACCTTTCTGTTGATTTCTTCATTGCTCCTGGAATGCTGTATAATCAACGGCCACGGAGACGATGAAGATGACGGTCACGAAGGCGGCGTCGCCGTAGACTTGCATTCCAGAAACTTGATTCTGGTGAAAGTTTGGTGCTTGATCATACTTCTGGTCACCACCTTCGCTGGTGGTGTCTCCCCATATTTTTTCAAATGGAACGAGACTTTTCTCCTCTTGGGAACACAATTTGCAGGTGGGGTTTTTCTCGGCACCTCTCTAATGCATTTTTTGAGCGATTCAGCAGATACTTTTGGCAGTCTGACATCAAAGACATATCCTTTCGCTTTCATGTTGGCATCTTTTGGGTACCTTTTGACCATGCTCGGTGATTGCATAGTTATGTTTGTTACAAAGGGAAGCCAAATGGAAAGCAGAGTGGAAATTGAACAAGGAAGGTCTGCTGAAAAAGAATTGGAAGTGGAACTTAACCGTTTGTTCTTGAGCACCACTTCTCTCGGTGACACAGTACTGCTAATGGTTGCTCTGTGTTTTCACTCGGTTTTTGAGGGTATTGCTGTCGGAGTTGCAGGTATTTATGTGCTTTCAAGTCAGCATATTGAAAAAATTCTACCCGTTACATTATCATTTAATATAAAAAGATGAGATCTTACATCGGTCTTCTATTAAATTCACGCCTCCAAAAAACAGGGAGTTCAGCTTTCAATCCATTGTCTTTAAAGGTTTGGGATCAAATTACTGTTTTTTTTTTTTTTTGGTTACATTAAAACTCAAGCGCAGGAGAAAATGGAAAACAAACCCTATGAGTTGATATTTTTGCAGAAGTACTCATTTTTAGGTGACAAATAAACTACGTCTAATTACATATTCCAAGTGTCACAAATCCTTTTGGATTTCTTTTTAAGAAATTGATATTTTCGATACTTTCAGCGACTGAGGCAGATGCATGGAGAAACCTGTGGACAATTTCCTTGCACAAAATTTTCGCAGCTATTGCAATGGGAATTGCACTACTAAGAATGCTTCCAAAGAGGCCATTTCTATTGACCGTGGCTTATTCTTTTGCATTTGCCATTTCCAGTCCAATTGGAGTAGGAATTGGCATTGCCATTGATGCAACCACACAAGGCAAAGTCGCGGATTGGATCTACGGTATCTCAATGGCAATTGCATGTGGGGTTTTCATCTATGTTGCTATAAACCATCTTATGGCGAAAGGATTCAAACCACAAGCTAAATTATTCTTCGACACACCATTCTTCAAGTTTGTTGCTGTTCTGCTTGGGGTTGGGGTTATTGCTGTTGTCATGATTTGGGATTGATGGGAGGTTCCTCTGTTGTACGTGTAACTTTGTCTCAAGGTTTTCAAAAAACAGCTTCTGATGTACCTAGAAAAAAAATTATAAATCTTTATGCTTGTAGCTGAAACCTATCGCTTACCTAGTCCATTGAGACAATTGCAAAATATATTTATTTTAAATAACAATCATGACTTGAAATAAGTTGAATTAAAAAAATTCACCTGGTTCATCTTTTATTTGTAATTTTTTTTAGGTATTGTCGTAATATTCTCCCTATCTCTCTTCAATGTACCCTCCTTTTCTGACAGCCATACCTCATCTTCATTAACTTTGCCCCCTTCCGCCCAACATCCGACTATTAAATCACCCATTACAAAAACAATGGAACCCATCCAAATCGAAATAGAACACCCATTAACCACACCCGAAAAACCCAAACCCAAACTCAACTCAGCTGATTTCCCGCTACTAAGGGATGATCTAGGGAGAATGGCTCCAGAATAGAACAAAGGCAATAAGACTTGGAGTTCTATTGTGGCTGACATGGGAAATCTGAGCAAACTACGATTCGTCATTGCTAACGCATATAACCCAATATAAGCACCTTTGAGGTCCTTAAGCAAGGCGCATTGAAGTGGAACACCTCTTTAGTGGAGTTCTTTCTTGAGAGGAGGCTAGCATTCCGCATAGTTCAAAGGTGCGGACAAAAAGTGTGGAGAAATCAAGGTCTGGTAAGTACAATGGTGAATAAAGAGAATTTGTTTTTATTTAAATTTAATATTGAAGAAAATACTAAGAAAATGATGAATGCAGGACCTTGGCATATACAAGGTCATCCCATATTGCTTAAGAAATGGATTCGGGGAGTAACTCTTGTTAGAAGTTAGCTAGTAACAACACCTATATGGGTGAATTTTCACAAAATACCATTCGAGTATTGTTCGACTTTGGGGATGAGTCATATTGCTATTAAGTTAGGGAACTGACTAGGAATATATGAGAACACTACAATGATGAAGAGAATAGGTCATGCCAGAGTTTGTATAGATATGAATGTGTCCAGGAAGCTGCCTGACTCACTAAAAATAATAAACTTAGGTGAAGGGGGATGCTTAGAGGAAGATGTTATCCGAGTCTCATACATGTGGAAGCCCAAAAACATAGAAGAAAAGAAGGAATGGAGAAGGAAGGAAGTTCTTAATAACAAGAAGAAAAAAAACAAGTAGAAGATGTGCCATTTGAGAAGAAAAAATCTTATAGGGAGGAAGAATAAGAGGTAAACCAAAATGGGAATAGTAGCATGGAGACAGTAGCAATTCAAAAAATGGAAAGTTCAATAGATAATGAGTAAATTGAGAGTGATGATGGGAATAATGACATGGAGATAGTAGCAACTCAAAAAATGTAAATTTCAGCAGATAGTGAGGAAATTCAATGTGAGGTGATAGTTGTAGGTTTCATGATGTCTTAATAGGCATTTAAGTATACTTTTAGTTGTTAATTAGATGATTTGTGCATGTTTAGGTTTAGAATTGTGTTAATGTGATTATGTGTTTGTGTTTTTGAGTGTTATATGGGTTAGAGCATGATATCGGGCTTTAATTTTGTGTATTTGAGGTTTTTTTATGAGACTGTTAGTGTTTGAGATCATGTAAAAAAGGCCAGAGAAGATTTAGAGAAAGTTCGAAGGAGGAACAAGTGCCAAAGCCACGATCGTGATAGAAGCAAGTAGGGAAAGCCATGATTATGACAGAAGCAGGTATGAAAGGCCACAATCATGGCCTCGTTGGTCGCGATCGTCATAGAAGCAATTTTTAAGTGCCACAATCATATCCAAGCACTACGATAAACGCGAGGACTGCTTATGAACCTAAATTTTTAGGATTATTTCGGACATTCAGGCCTGAGTAAAACCTAGTTTTCTCCTAAATGGAAAAAGAATATAAAAGAAAAAGAAAGAAACCCTAAAGAGAGCCCCCATTTTCCACTTTGGGAAAACAAGCTAACAAATAGGAAGAAGGAAGAGAGAGAAGGTGGAGCTTTAGCTGCTGCTTCAACCTTCAATCCCTCAAGTTATCTTTTCATCTTTTATTTAGTTCATTTGAAGTATAAAATGTAATTGATGATGATGAACCATTGTTTAAGGATGTTCTGACTTCTTTTAAGGATTTATACTTGATTTAATGTTAATCCTGTTGCTTTTGTTGTTGATGATGCTAGGTGTTATAATTAGTTGTTGTAATTGCATACTTCGATAATAAATCAAGAGAGTGAACCAAATACAAAATGATTAGGTTAGTTAATGAGAGTTAAACAATCTAATAAACCACACAAATAATCAAATCGATAATTATAAGGAGAGAGATATCGCATGAGGACCTGGTTGTTTATTGGAATGCTTAAAAACTAATTAGGTTGTGAGTTGTTTTTTTAATCAAGAGATTACATGTTTGGTAACTCAATTTAATTAGGGTTTATGATTTAGGACTTAGTGATTACAATCGAGAGAGACTAATCCACCCTTCAAAAGTCTAGGATCGACATCGCATTAACATAAAAGTCACTAAGTTTGCATTGATGATTTAGGTTTTGTTAATCTTCCTTGTTTGAATTTCAATTACCAATTGGTGGTGCTTAAATTTGATTTCTTGCATTAATTTAGAATTCTAATTGCAATCACTCCATATTCGATTGTTTACTTTTTTATTTAGTTTTTATTTTCATTTTAATTACATTTTTAGCCCTTAGAAAAATTAGGATTCAATTAGTTCACTAATTTCTCGTGGGATCGACACATCATATACTATGCTATAACTCGTGCGCTTGGTTAAAACTTGCTCAACAAGTTTTTGACGTCACTATTGGGGAATTAGTTTGGGACTTTTTAAATTCATTTATTTTAAGGAATTATTACCCTTTCTTATGATTGTGGTATCCAATCACATGAAATTAAAAAGAAAAGAAAAGGAAGTTTTGGTGTAAAATAGAAGACACATCAATTTGGACATCACAAGGCAACTATGAGGAATCTAAAAAGTTAAATGCCAAGAAGAGATAGAAAGAACGATGAGGGAGAAAATATGAGTAAAAGACCCTTGCGAACTTTAATAAGGTATAATTTGGTCAGGGAAGCAATCATCCTTATTGGAAAACTTACAATCCGGGGTGGCAAAACCACCCAGATTACTTTTTGTCTAACAATGCAAGAATTCAAATAGGAATTTAAAGCCTGCCAAGATTTCAACAAGATGAGTCGAGTGGATGGGATGGTAAATTTGACAAGATCATAGACAAGCTCATGAACATGGAAGAGGCCCAGAAGAGACGGAAAGGGAAGTTTGAGCAAGTAACGGAAGACCATACCTCTTCTATTTATAACTTAGACGTTCAAATGAGCCAAATTTATAGGGAATTCTATAAAACAAGTGTGGAAAACTTTCTGAGCAATATGGAAGAAAATCGAAAAGAGCAATGTAAGGCTATCACACATAGGACTGGGAAAGAGCTAAAAGAACTAGTGGAAAGACAAGCTGAGACCGTCTTTGTAGAAGACCAAGAGAAAAAGAAAAAGGATGATGATAAGAATGAGGACCCTCCATACATTCCTCCTTCACCTTACGCACCAAAGTTACCATTCCTATAAAGAATTCAAAATAATGAATCAGATGTACCATTTCCAAAGTTTGTGGAAAAACTAAAAAATGGAAAATTTACTTGTCTTTTGTGGAAGTGTTGAAACGCAAGCCTATGTATGCGAAGTTCCTTACAGACATATTATCTACCAAGCGAACTTAGGATGATAATCAAATTGTAGCCAACACAGAAACATCCAGCTCCTTAATTACCATCCATATGCCCTCACAGTTGACAGATCCAAAGAGCTTTACAATACCCTATGTAGTTGATAATTTAAAGATTTCAAAATGTTTATGCAACTTAGGCGCAAGTATAAACTTTATGCCTTTATTGATTTTTAGGAAACTGTGGCTAAGAGATATAAAGCCAACATCTATTTGTATTCAGTTGGCAGATCAATTGACAAAAAAACCATTTGAGATGGTAGAGGATGTATTTGTAAAAGTGGACAAGTTTATCATTCTTGTGGATTTTGTCATGCTATAATTTAAAGAGGATCAAAACGACCCGTTGATTCTTAGTATACCTTTTTTTATCACCGAAAAAGCCTTGGTAGATGTCTATAAAGACAACCTCATCCTTCAGATTAGAGATGAATAAGTGAAATTCAACATGAAATTTTATTAAAGAATCCGAATAAGGGTAACTCCCTCATGAGAATTAATGAAGTCAAATTGTTAAAGAAGCGAAAGAAAGAAGAACATATAACAGTAAAGATTGAGTTTGAAGAATATAAGGAAGTCTCTGTTCAAGAAGATAAAGAAGAAGAGAATGAAGAAAAAATGATAAAGGACATAGAGGTTGAAGAAGATACGAAAATCTTTACTCATGAAGTGAACAAAGAAGAGGAGACAGGGTTGACTAAGGAAGAACAAGAGCAGCTCACCCTCTTATAGGACAAACTAATGGATTCAATAGAGGATTCAAAGAGTTTTGTTATTTCCTATTTTATTGACAGTTTGTTACTAAAAAGGACATTACTAAACTTAATTGGTTTCCTTAATTTTATAAATATTGTCCTTTAGATTGTCTTCTAATTTGTAGCTTATTTACAAGCTACGAAGCTATAATTAGGCAACATGGTGGAACTAAGTGATAGGTGTGCATTAGGATATGTTTTTATAGGTAACTGGCATATGTTTTCTAGCATAATTGTTCTTTATTGTTCTAGTTTAGGATTCATTTTGTATGTTTTCATTAAGTTTGATTTCCATTGTGTTCTTATGTGTTGGATGCTAATTGAGGGTAAAAATTGCTTATTTTTGTGTAAGAAAGGAGAGGGAGCAAGTTGAAGGATGAACAAGAGAACATAGAAGAGAAGATAAGAGAAGCACACCTGGGACCAATTCCCACATTGGGCAAATTCCCACGGACATGGGAAATCAAGACAGAAAGTTTCTGCCTGTGATTACCACGCTCGTGGGAATCATGCAGATTCCCACGGACGTGGGAATTGATATGAGAAGCAATCTACGAGGCTTCATTAAACCTAATTTTTTGGACTATATAAAGAGAATTAAGCCTCCATCTTCAGGGGAGACGACACCTACCTGTAGAGAGACCATCCTTGGGTGAAGAACACATGTTTGGAGCATCAAGGAATGATTGAAAACAAGGATCATCATCAAGATTGGACAAAATAGCACATCAACACCAAAATTCCAAATTTTGGCAAAGAAGAGAAGGATTTTTCTTATTCACTTTCTATCATTTTAATCTCTTCCTTTCTTTGTAAAGATGGATTATTTGAATGTTGATAGTGTTA